>CAHIKZ030000178.1:685000-975000 GCA_903632075.3 Acanthosepion pharaonis
AAGTAAAACTTGTGGCTACTTGACTGATCCTGAAAATTTGACGTGCCACTCGGCTAAATATTAAAGAAAATCATTTTGCGTTGTGTATCATCACTCCCACGATACTAGCGGAGTGTTAGACAACTTTTTAGAAATTTTATAGTCTACGGTCAGATAAGTTAAGCAGCATCGATCCCGGTCAGTGCTTAGATGGGAAAGCGTTTTAGAACACCGGGTATTGTAACTAACCGCTTACAATCTGAAATATGTTTCGGCTTTAAATAAACCACAAAGGGTTGATAAGACATAAAAAACAATCAAATCAACCAATCTAATATTGATACAGGTTGAGTATTCTTTATCCAAAAATCCGAAAGTTTCTCAGGTGTTGACACGATTTGCCACAAATGGAAAATTTCAGAAAGCACCGAGAAGGTTCTTAGATGATGTGCAGCTGTTGCAAATGGCCTTTTCTGCCCTGGGTGGGGGTACCCCAGTCCAGCTACGTAGCCTACGTTGGTACCAGTGATGCTTTTTTTTGTTAGCGATCGTCACAGCAACACTTTCGCTTGCAGATTACTTAACAGGTGTTTCGTGCTCAGTAAAGATATTCAAAATGTCCTGCAGATACTCATATGGGTAGTGAAAAGAAAAAAAAAAAAGAAAGCATTTATGTTTATCAATATCTCAGAAAGTCAAACTGTTAGAAAAACTAGACAGAGGTGTAAGTGGTGTGAAGCATCAGACTGAGGAGTTTGGCGTGGAATATTCATTTATATACGATCTAAGGAAACAGAAAGAGAAATTGTTAAAGTTTTATGCTGAAAGTGATGAACAGAAATTAATGAAAAATAGAAAAACACGGCACAGAGCAAAAACATGATGATCTCGATCGTGTATTGATGAAGAGGATTTGTCAGTGTAGGAGTGAACATATGCCGCTTATATAAAATTACCTTCAAGATATATGAAATGTAAATGGATATTATGTTTATGCTTGGGTTCCATTCCCAAACTACCCAATTTTATAGATGCTATATACAAATTAAACAGCCGGTATTCCCAAATCCGAAAAAATCTGAAAACCGATACACTTCTGGTCTCAAGAATTCCGGATAAAGGATTCTCAATCCGTATTGATATTGCCACATCACTATACGTAGTTACTGTTTTTATATAGATTAGATTACATTCTTGTGATTATTCTCGTGTGTCAGCAATCAGCGCACGAGTCTTCAATTGGACAACACCTATTAGATAATGAGTCATGCTCGTCTTGTTTTTCGACTGACTCGTTTTCCATTTTGCATACAGGTAAATCAAAACATCATTTATTAATTTTGGAAGCTTTATGCTTAAAATTATTCCAACCTGTACTCTGAAAGCAGAAGGAGAATTTTTTAAGATCCTTGAATTTATTCGGAGATACGTGAGCTTTATTTTTTCCTTTTATGCTCCATTTTTTTTCTATTTGTAAATTTAAAGATTTTTGGGGGTGTTTAGGTTAGAATACGTTTTATTTAACTACGATTTGAAATATTTTAATTTTTTTAAGAACAATTAAATGTTTTAGAATCCCTTATAGTATGTAGAATTATTTTTACATCAAGTATAAGTATGTATATTAGGTTACAATTTTTTATTTTAAATAAATCAATTTATAATATATATATATATATATATATATATATATATATATATATATATAATTATTATTATTATAATGATAGCATTTATTTTGGAATACGAGAAAAGGTCCCATTTTTATTCTTAAATCAGCTTTTTATTTGTAAAATCTTCAATATTGCATCTCTCACTTAGAATTTATTGTAATCGGAAAACAAAATTTATTGTGGATATTCCTAATCATCTTCGTTTAGACAGAAAAACTTGTCTTGCAAAAGTCGATTTTCCACTCCTTTCAATTTGATTCATTGTTTCAGAGTTAACAGCAAAGTAGAGACCTAAATTCTGACCTTGAAATTTTTCTAGCCGCATATTTCGTAGCTATAAATGCAATTCATTTTACGAGTTTGTGGACATCGCCTTTCCTGGAGATAAAAAAATGCAGGGAAACACGGAAATAGAAAAATACTCATGGGAAATCCGGAAAATGTTACGCGAATAAATTTACCCAATAAATAACTTTATTGTAGAAACTGTAAAACAATTACGTTTGAAAAATACCCAGTTCAGAGACGGTCCTATCTTTTGAAAAATACCAATAATCAAAGGCCCGACGCGAACGCATTTGAGCACATTTGAATCATCATTTGAGAGAGGAATGTAGACCCAATCACATATGCAAATTTTTTTTTTTTTTTTTTTTTTTTTTTAAGCCATGTCATTTTGGAACGCAAGCAACATGCTTTATGGATTGGGAAAGATAGTCAGTCAGTTATGTGCATCCTCTACGCAGACCTCGTCACAAATGACGGTGTGAAACGAACCCATTGGAACTCCATATTGTCACCACGATGAAGAGAAAGTTGAAATAGTACGAACATGTCATAAAAGCCAACGATCTTTCCACTGGCACCCTACAAGGTATTCAGTCAGTTATGTGCCATGTGTTATACACACTTAGGCGATCATGTATCTTTCGATACATGACTGACGAGGCAGATTTTTTTTCCCGCGGTAGGTTTCTTTCTGCGGTAGACCACTTGCCAGCCAATAGCTAGGGAAAAGAGGATAATTCATACCTTTCCTAAGGGTATTAACGTATGTAATGAATGTAATGGATTCGACTGGAATTCGAACTCGGCTCTCCGATTCCTCAGTTCGAGGCGCTATCCATTACTCCACCGTGCCTAGTAGGGGAGTAATAGAGATAGGGGAGTAGTTTTTCCGGTTTTTTATTCACTCCAGTTTGGAGTTTTCCTTCTCTTAGACTGATTGTCACACAAGGGCTAGACAGCCTAATCTACCATACGATTTACTCCACAACTACAGGGAGAGGAAAAGTATTCATGTCTTTGTGCAAGAATGAATGCAACAGAAAAGGCGGGGATTTGAACTCGTCTCTTCAGTTCCGTTTTCTACGATGATAACAGTTATGTCACTTGCACATTCTATCACAACATTTCTTCTTTAGGTGTCGTGTCACAACAGGACGATCATAGCTCTCCACAATTTCCTGTCCCTTGTAGTGCGAAAATGAATGCAATAGACTAACCCGGAATTTGAACTCTACTTATCGACTCTCCTTCCCGAACCGATACCCATTACACGACATGACGATAAACTACATCCGGCATCAAGGCTTCTAATCGGGAGATTGGAAGTTTGAGAAGCGTAGAACTACCGCTTAGTTGCTGCTGTTCCCAGGTCCATCCTGACCTGGAGTGTTAACAGCTGCTAGGGTCCCAGTTATGGGCAAATAGTGAACCCCCAAACAAAAATCAAAATACTATGAAAGTATGAAATTACCAACAATACATTTTTATATAAAAAAATTACCAACAATATATATTTATAGTAAAATTACCAATAATATGCACATACTAACAAAATGTAACGTCTTCACCGAAAATTCGTTTAAAATACTACCAAACAACCAACCCAAAAGAACTCTTCCATGATATTAATCCATATAATATCTTAAAATTTCTTAAAGAAATCAAACTATTCCAAAATATAACTTCAACAAAACTACAACAGTAATCATGTGTGCACAAAAGCTGAGGATCATCTACCATGTATTCAATTGTGAAAGCAGAATAACATGTTTTTACTACTTCAAAGCTCTCAAGGAAATTAAATTTCAGCATTAAATAACTCATGAAGAGTTGATATGCCTTTAAACAGACATATTTCCATTTCACTACATCCATTTTCATACTTTCACTACATCCATTTTCATACTTTCACTACATCCATTTTCATACTTTCACTACATCCATTTTCATACTTTCACTACATACATTTACATATGTAGATACATCAATATATACATTAGTTTAATATAGTTTCACTTCCATCTTCTGCATAATATCAAAGATTTCAGTGTCTTGAAGTTTCCTCATCCTTTTTGTATTGCAATTAGGCTCTGTTTAAGAGAAACTTCTATGTGCCATGTCCCTTCGGAACGTAGACGATCATGGCTCTCCACAATTTCCTGTCCTTTGTAGCTTTTAACAAATTTTGTCTTTTTCTTACCTCTTCTAAACCTTGTTCCACCATCTATTTACTCAACCTAAGTAGGTTATGCGCTGTTTTCCTCTGTCCCTCTTGCCTTCAATCTATCCCGTGAGTATCAGATCTTCCAAGCACTCTTTTCTCATTGTTTGTGCCCTAGAAATTTTAACTCTCTTCTTGACGTTAAGTATACGTTTCCTTTCTGTTTTCTTTTTCTATAAAACTTTTACATGTTCGAGCCATAGTATCCTGTCATATAGGAGGACTGATATAACATAACAGTTCAGTACTCTTGTCTTGTTTCTCATAAAGTTTTTCTGTTTCTTAATACTCAGCTTCGCTTTTGGAAGGCATCTTTCGCTATCCCAATGTGCTTTCAGATTTCAGTGTCGCACTTTCTACCCACTGTTAAAACTCTTCCCAGATACTTAAATTGTTTTACTTGTTTGGTTTTGGTATCTCCAATTTATTTGTAATTTACCTGCTAGGCTGTCCCTTTTGCTAACAACCATGCATTCTATCTTATTGCAATTGATGTTTAGTCCTTTCTTCTCGCTTTCCTTCGTTACTTTCGGTAGGTGTTCTTTACTGAAGGGTAACTGGACTACTTGTAAAAAATAGGATTTCTTTTGTATTACTATGTTGCATTTTTCATTCTCTGTTAAAACATTTCCCAAATATTTAAATTACTGTACTTGTTTGATTTTTTGTTATCTCCATTTTGTAATTTGCATGCTAGGTGTTCCTTTTGCTAACAACAATGCATTCTATCTTCTTGAAATTGATGTTCTTGTTTGATTTCGGCATCTCCATTTTGTAATCTGCGTGCTGGACTGTCCCTTTTGCTAACAACCATAAATTCTATATTCTTGTAATTGATGTATAATACTTTCTTCTCGCCTTCCTTCACTACCTTCTGTAAGTGTTCTATACTGAGGGGAACTGGCCTACTTGTAAAAAATAGGATTTCTTTTGTATTTTTGTAGATAAGCTTTAATTAAAACATCCTCTACCTGTGATTTTTGTTAGAATGGAAAAATATTGATTTTTTTTTTTCTAATCCTTTTAGAAAGCGGAGAGTCCTGTTCATAATATACTGCATCAAATCGATTCCCGATTTTTTTTTTTTAACTTACAAATGATAATTGTGTACGACTGGTGTTATTTTTTATGTTTTTTTTTTTTTTTTTTTTAAATAAACTTTTAAATAAGAAGAAACTAAAACGACAGTTCTCTCTTAGCACGCAGCTAATTACTGTGCCTTGCAATTGCCGTATCTCTTCAGGACGGGGACAATTGTAACTTTCCCAAAATTCCTGTCCTTTGTAGCTCTTAGCAACGTTTGTCTGTTAACTATCCCTCTCATTCTCTGGCCTGTTATCCATTTCTCCAAGCTCGTTAGTGAGGTTACCCACTGTTTCCTCAATTGGCTTCAGTATATCCTATAAGTGTGTAGTGAAAGAGATAATTAGTTACCCCGAAAAAAGTTCGTGTTTTGTGTGCGATCTGCCGAAGAAAAATTACCAAAAAGTTGTCAGCAAAAATCTACATCAATGACTAAAAGCTATGCTAATGTTCTTCCCTCCCCTGAATGCCGTGACCAATCAGAAAATTCTCTTGGTGAACAGAAGACGTTATTTTTCGCTGATAAAAGATGATTTTTTTGAGCTGAAAAACGAACACGCGTTGTTGTTGGTGAGAAGTAAAGGTTGGATTTATGACCCCATTTTTTGTCGTTTCTACGGTGTGTGTTGGACTGTTACGTCGGACTATCGTGTGAACTGCGATTTGGCTACAAGTGTTGCGGCCGAGAAACAAGAAATCTATTGCAGTTGACAGTCTTTTCATTGTTAATCTTTTTACCCTTCTTTCCTCATTATGTGTTCTCGAAAGTAAGGCTCATTATATTAAATTTTCAGATAGACATAACTTTTATGAAACCTTTCGGCTATATTTTTAATTCCTGCATTTTTTTTTATTAGGTAGAGGACCGTTTGGCTAGTCCGAATTTTTTCTGGACCAATTTCCGGTCATCAATCATATTACCTTATTCAATGATGGCTCAGACAATATCTTCTGTTACCAAAGATGGTCACTTATACTGTCCGTAAACATTGTCTTCAACGGTTGCTTGGATATTTTCATATTTAAACTGTTTAAATATGAAAATATCCAAACAACCGTTGAGGACAATGTTTAAATTAAAAATTATTCACAAGCCCTACAGCAAGTCCCACATTTTTATTTATCTCTAGGGTGTGGCAGAAATACTTCCCATATTTTAAACTGTCGAAATGTTTAAAATGTAGGAGGAATTTCTGCCGCACAATGTATTTCTTAATCTGTTTTTTTTTCTCTCTTTTCTTAACTAAATTCCAGCTAAAAAAAATTTCGCCTGTTAATTTTTCCAACTTGTCCAAAAACACAGTACAACTACTATTTGCTTATTTTTACACTATTTACATTGGCCTTTATGCACTCCGGCCTTCATCAGGTGTATATCGATCTGGGTAACCTTCAGGGAATTCCAAACGGAACCCTTTATTTAATCTACGGAGGTAGACTGTTCTCGTTCCACTGTTCATATCTAGGAACATCTCACCTCTCTCTCATTTTTAGTACTGCTCCGTTATTGCTCATCCTGTTTCGATAGTCCTGCGCAACAATAGCCTAGTGGATTAAACCGTTGGTTCATGAATTTGGTGACATAGTAATTGTAATTTCAATCCCTGGGCCGGGCGGTGTGTACATGTATTGTGTATTATTATTATTTTTTTTTTTTATGTCACGTTCTTTCAGGACTTCAACTAGAGGTGGGGTCTGTGCGATATCGACGTCAGCGTGACAGTGGTCACAGGGACTGGGCAATTTTTGTCTTTGACCCATATGCATATGTACGTGCAAGGGCTCCCCACGTAAAATCGACCTTATGTCACACCGTCTTAGTGGGGAGGCCGGGTAAATATACCTGTGACACATAATTCTAACATTAATATTTTTAACCATTGAAAACGTGCATAACTTTTTTCCGTAATATTTTTCACCTCTAATTTCCAATAAAGTTCAACCTTTGTTTGAGCCATCAGATTTTGAGATCCGTAATCAATTTCAATAAATCAATAAGCGGTTGGTTTAAAGGAATTTTTTATTTGATAAAAAACTACAAAAAAAATAGAAACAGTTCAGGCAAATGTTTGCGATAACATTTAATTTATATGGGCTCCCGCTCACAACAAAGACAGACGACACGAGCCGAATTTAAGAACAAACAAATTTATTGTTAACACTAAAACACAAAATTGAAAAAATTACACAAATTAAGTGCTTTGTATACCAAATGATGGCCAATAACGTGTATGTAAAAATAATCAATGTAAATGAGATATGCCCTTTTTACAATAAAAATTATAATGCTGCATAAGGTCCTCAGAAAAGTACATATGCAATGTAGAAAAAGGAGAGGTTCGTCGACTCATTTGAATTAAATTCAAGGCCCCATTTTATTACCTATAGGTAGGCTCCAAATTCACTTCTCGGAATTTGGAGGGAAGCCTTTTGATTGGTTCTGGATGAAAAACAAATGCAGCTGTTTCTCCACAAATCGAAATGTACCAAAAATATTTTTGAAATTCAAAAATTAATCAAGAACCCAAGAAGCTTAAATTTCTTATAGGTTTTCTGAAATCTTAAGGAATTCATTTCTCACCGTCAATGTACTCGACTTTTATCTTACAAACGTCTGCTTTCTAACAATTTCTACTAGCATAAGAAAAAATGACGACCACTCACAAACTATACATTTAACTGCATGCGTCTCTTGTCCCTCGATTGTGAATAAACTTTACATGTTTTCTTAAAAATAGTTTACAATAACGAACTTTAACTGAACTTCAATCACGAATTATCAAAATTTATTTTTTATTACACAGCTTTTATTTTTTCACGCACACAAAAAGTGTATTTAATTTAGCTTATTCTCCCGCTTGAAAGGACTGTGGCAAGTTTAAAATAGGAACCCACGAATACATGGACAAGAGATTAAAAAAAAAACTCAAATCTTGTCGTTACCTCTTTTTGGGGGACACCTCAGGTACCAAATAATGATCCTCATTCCCTCCCGAGGCAGAGGTATTGCCTGGTGGTGGTGATTGGGTTCTTTGGCCTTGTATTTAAATTTCATGATTCCTAGTAAAGTAGTAAACATATTTAAAACGTCATAACCCACTTATATAACTATTGTTGTTTTTAAACATTAACAAATACCATTTATTAAAAATGCAATCTCTGTCCGGTTGTGGAAATTTCCTTTCATCATCCATATTTTTGTCATAAGAGTGCAATAATTATTTCCATGGTAACACTGACATCATTTCTAAAGAAATACAATATTTAATATGTAATGGATAACACAACGCCGTCTTTAATTATTGTGCACAAAGAGTATCACAGCTGACAAGAATATGAATTTCGTCATTCATTTTTCTAACCAATAAGAATCTAGAAAATTCCCATAACAAACGGGATCTCATCAAAATTATTTGGGGATATTGTCCCATTTTTATAAATGCTCAAAACTCAGTTTCTTTTAACTGTACTTAGGTTGTTTCCTTTCGTGCTTGCATGTATTGAAACTGATTTACTCATTTTCGCATTTTTTCTACTTTCGGTGTTTCCGACCTTGTCGAAACGCGCGTCAGTACAAACACAAAAGCAGCCCCGAGTTGCGTGCGGACATGTATGTCAAAACAAGTTAATCTGAGTTTTCCCCGTTAGCAGCAGAACAGCTTGATATGTCTAGATATAGGCCTCTATCAACTCTCTCGTCAATAAAAGCAATGGGAAAACCATGGAAAAGGCAGTTGGTAAGACTCGGCATTTTGTGAAGATGTTCCCTGGGGCATTTTGTCCTGGAAATTGTGTGCTGTAGTTTCTGAGGCAGTGTTATTTTATTTTCTCTGGCCTCTTTCCCTTCTCTGCCTGTGACCCTGTAATGCTTAAGAGAACATGTTATGTGTTTACCTTGAACCTCAACACTTATTTTAAAACAAACTTTCAACAGAAATGAATATTCAACTTCACACTGTTAATCAACTTTTGCAGGCACACTTGCCAACAGTTGATCATGTGATCAATTTAACTTTATTCCTACACAATAGCTTTGGAAAGAGTAAATATTATGGAAATGTGTGTGTTGTTTTTTTGTTTAAAGCAATTCACCCCAAGCAAGGTGGGAGTGCCACTAACACGCAAGGGATTGAGAACAAGAGTAAAGAAGCATGTTCAGGGAAAGGATAGAGAGAACAGCAGGGATGTTGATTGACATTACACTTGAATATTTGAAGATTATAGTCAAGCAAGAGGAAGCAAGTAAGGGGAGTTCCACAGACAGGAAGTGTGGGAGAAGAAGCTGTTTGAGTAGAAGAGATAGTTATATTTAACTGAAAAAAATTCCATCATTTCCAATAAAAACTTTGAAAATCTGCAGCTAATTTCATGAATTAGAAAAGAGAAAGGGAGGCTTTGAGTGATATTTATAAAGTTGCTGATGTTGAGAAATTGCACTGATTTACAGTTTGATTTCAAGTTGAAACAACTCTCCTGATGATGATGATGATGTTCCAGATGATTGTTGACTAAAAGCATCTCTGGCTTTAAAAATTGGTTTTGGTGTTTTTGACTACCATTTTCAATGTTTATTAGGTTTTCAATGTGTTTATAGCTTACTCCATAACATCTTGAGGTTCAAGAAATACACCCTCATAACTAAGGTTAGGTTTTATAATGGCAGTGTTGAATGTTTTTTTTGTGTGCATCTCTCAGTGCTGGAGTGAAGAAGAAACACCTATTAATTTGAACAATAGCTGTCTAGGAAAGATCTTTAATGAGGAATAGCATAGGAGGATAGACAGGAATATATCCCTTGATATTAGGAATTGTAGGTTATGATGACTCTGTCAGCCCCTTAGGATGTCTAATGAAAGAATACTTAAAATTGGTTTGAGAGGGATTAAATGGAAAAAGAATGGCAGATACAAGTCTACTCAACAGAGGGCAGTGATAATGTAACCAGGATGTGTCTCTTATAGGGTGAAGCACAAGACTGTTTGATAATACGGTATGATTGTGGTCTTGTGTTCTGAAGAGGATAACATAATAGATGATTGTAAGTAAACTGTTATTAGTCAAATGCTTATCAGAAGGACAGTTTATTAGTATTATATTTTTAATATATTCAGATATGCAGGTAACGTAAATGGAGCCGAGTTAAAATATTTCATTTATTTGCATTGTTGTATTTGGGAAAGAGATCTACCTATGATGGCATCAGAAAGATCCAGAAGGTTGTAAGGAAAAGGTGGGTGGCAGTGTGACATTAGAATCCAGTAATTTTATATATATATATATATATATATATTATTATTATTATTATTTTTTTTTTTTTTTTTTTTTTTTTTTTTTTGTTCCAAAAGCTTGTTTGTATCTTCCTAACATCTAAACAGGATGTGCACACACAACAGTCAGATCAGATGTTTCAATAATCTAGGTTTGTACTAGTAGCAATATCACCACAAATGTTTGTCTGGCGACATCTAATGACATCTACTAAGAAAAGGTGAAAGGCAGGTGTGTGATTACAGTGTTTATTAGTTATTTTGAATATATACATAATATACAGAAAGAAGTGTCTTCATATGGGTGTGTATGAGGGGTTCTAAGAATGTGGCCTGAGAGCCAGCAGGCAGTAGCTACGAAAAGTTTGGGAACCACTTGTCTAGGAGGAAAACTCTGAATTCAAAATTCTACTAACTTGTGGTCCTATTCAAACATGGAAAATGTTATGGGTAAAAATCCAGGAAGAAAATTCGAAAGTTGAGTCCCTAAAGTGATTGGCTGTTAACATTGACCTCTTTTCTGAAACTCCTGCAGCCAAGCCGACCCCCAAATATAATGCTTTTCATTCTCTTTCCATTTAGCCAAGATGAAGCCTTGTTGTCTTGGCAGTGCAATGGCTCCATGAATCATTGACCAAGCCTGAGCCCTGGAGTGGTCACTCTAGTTTCATCACTTGAAGAACCTTGATAGACCACCATTATCTCCCAAAATATTTGGATGCATGATATTCTTCCACACGTACAAACATGCAAGATTACAGATGTCATAAGTGGTGACCCAGAAACATTAGATAAAGAATTGGTCAGAATAAATAGTACCCTACAATGTAACAACTACCCTGGGTATATGGCAGCAGTTCCAAAAAGCTGGGATAGGCGGGTACAAGAGGAGGACAACAACACACAGAAAACAGTCTGCCTGCCTCATGTGAAGGGGTTATCAGAGAAAATACAAAGTATCTGTGGTCCATATAACATCAGGACAACGTTCAAAAGTGGGACGACACTTCGCAGATATCTCTCCCGAGTAAAACCCCCCATAGAGGAGAACATGACTAAAGACTGTGTTTACTCTATCCTGTGCAGGCACAGAAAGAAATATAAAGGGGAGACAGGCCACCCTCTTAAGGTAAGGCTTCAAGAACACCAGAAAGCTGTAACACGAGGGGAAGTGGAAAATCAGGCGTGGCTGACCACATGGAGAGAGAAGGGAGATCACCACCCTCTGTGGGATCAAGTTGAGATCATAGACAAAGAACATCATTGGAAAATTCATAAACTTAAGGAATCAGCACATATGCTAGGCCACAAAAATCTCCTGAGCTGACCAAGCATAAAAATGAATACAATATGGGAACCAGTAATAAGTGCCAGAGAAAAACAATAATAACAACAAAAATTGCAATACGAGCAAAAACAAGGTTGTTAATGACATTAGGTTTATAATACCCAGAACTTCATACACAGATGTCCTCAAGGACACATGGCACAGTGGATAAAGGCATTGGTTAGATGCAGTGACAGGACCCAAAGAGTGTGAATTCAATACCTGGTTAAGTTAGTGGAGAACTTTCAGAGGGGAATTAATATTAGTCTGAAAATTTTTTTGTTGAATAATGAATTTTTACAAGGATTGTTTTCATTTTTTTTAAATTTTAATTCTAATAATTTAAATCGTTTAAAATTCTGCATTACTTCAATTTGCTTAGGTAATATTGTTAAGTGAAAACTATATTTACAAATCAAAAATTGAAAAGCTTAATAAAAGTTATTTACTACCAATATTTTTTAAATAATTTTTAATTTTATTTTTGGTGTAGAAACATTCCCATTTTTGTAAGTATGGATGTCCATCATGTGTTTTAAGTGTTGTCCTCCCTGGCCATCTGCAATCCTTTCATTTTCATTTCTGTGTTTCATCGTGTTTGCATCTCAACAGGCTTTGCAAATCATCCCTTGAAAATTTAAAGTAATTTGTACTTTTTTTAATTCATATTTTGCAAAATATTTTTATTTTATGTATTTATTTTAGTAAATGAAGTAATTTTTTTGTTAGTAGTTATTTACTTTTTACTTTTAAGTTTATTCTTTTTTGTGAGAGTTATTTTGATAAGGCTATAAATGTAACTAAAATTCAATAAAATATTAGATAATTGCTGAAAATATGGTAATTTTTTAAAATTATTAGGTAGTTAAAAACCAAAAAACAAAGCATTCACTTAGATTTTGTAAATTTATTTCAATTTCTGATCAACCATACTTAGCTGTCAACACATTAGGCTGCCAATAAATCAATCAGAACATCAGAAAAACAAGACACTGGTTAAGAAATGCTTGTATAATATATTTTATGCTATAATCAATATTTGCTTCAAATCAAATTAATTTAACTTTAAATTTGCTAATTTTCCTCAAAAATGTGTCTTTATTTTTGGAAGATTTTCAAAACAAAGAATTAAATTTTATTTATGATCTGTCAAAACCACTGATATTTATCAATTTTCTGAAAGTGAACAAAAAGTTGACTCCAATCAATATAATTTTTATTTGAAATACATCAGAGTATTTTACTTATGAGAGATAATAAATTTAATCATTTAGCTTTTAGTTGAAGCTAAAAATAAAACTTCAAGAAGGCTTTTTCATTTTAAAAAATTTATTTTAAACCTTAGGTATTGAAAATTTATTGGTGGTCCCTAGGTTTAGAGTTAGAAACCCCTGGTCTGCAGTTTTGTATTTAACCCATTTAAAGTTATGGGGGGGGGAGTAGTGCTAAAAATGGATTCAGCCCCACCTCCCCAATAAAAAGAAATACACCATCAAAATAGAGGTCCATATAATTTTCTGATAAAGTAAAGTCAAAAATTTTGAATTGATGATTACCCAAAATATGTCTGTGAAAGGAATTTAGTAGTGATATCTGCCTTTGGGTTGAAATTAGTGTGTAGTACCTGTTCTTCACCTCTCTGGTCCTGGGGTCTCCTTGCTCAGTGTACTAAAGAGGGACAGTTGGGGGTTCCATAAAAATACCTGTCTCACATCCTGCCACTGTGGAGAGATGAGTAAATATGGGAACTGAGTACATTTTAAATATCTTCCCCAAAACAATTTTCTTACATTACAAGAAGGTTTCAATTGCTTTCTTCTTCTTCTTATTATTATTATTATTAGCCTTCTAACTCTTTTTGGCAGAATACAAAGCCCTAATCAGCTCCGAATTTGTTAAGCATCTTTTCTCACAGGGTCTTTCAGACAATTTGGGCCTCCTTCTCCCCCCCCTACTGATATATTAATGATTATTGCTGAGGGAGTCTATCAAGAACAGAATGGTGATGCTCGGACTGTTGCTTTAGATATCCCAAAGGCATATGATACGGTTTGGCATGATGGTCTTCTTTACAAGTTGAAAGGTTTGGTATTTCTAGACAAATTTTTGAATTGATTCAGTCTTTATCAAATTGCAAAATGATAGTTGTGTTGAATGGCCACTCTTCTAGATCTTTTTGCATTAATGTCCTCCAGGGCTCTATCCTTGAATTTATGTTGTTCCTAATTTTCCTCAGCAACATTCCTGATGTCATCAGTTCAATAAGGTCAAATTGGTAGCTAATCTCAAATGGCCTATTGTTGTTAACCATGGTAAAGAATGGTTTAATTTTGATGCATCCAAAACAAAACTTTCTTTTAATCATCTGAGAGAACCCTTTTTGCCTTCCATCAACATGCTTGATGCTAATCTCTAGGAGAGTGACTCATTGTACCTTCTTGGGCTAACATTTTCCACTAACATGAAATGTGAAAAGATTATATTAAATCAATTGCTAGGTCTGCTGCTAGGAAAGATTCTGGTAAGAAAAACTGTCTTATGCATTTATAAGTCTACCATTCATCTGTGCATTGAATATTGCTGTCATATCTGGTCTGGCATTTCTGCTATGTATTTAGAGATTCTTGATAAAATCTAAAGAAGAATCGGCAATGTTATTGGTCCTCAAACTCAATGAGGATAGTAGTTAACTTCCGGGAGAGTGTCTCATTTTGCCTTCTCGAATAAGTGTTTTCAGCTGACATGAAGTGGAAAGAGTATATTGAATCATCTGCTAAGTCAGCAGCTAATAATGTTGGTCCACTATATCATGATAGCTTCAAGAGAGGAAAATTGTCTATTTTACATATCTATAAGTCTAACATTCATCCATGCATTGAATATTGCTGTCACATCTGGTGTGGTGCTTCTGCTATTTAGAGACTCATGATAACAATGTTACTCATCCTGACCTGGCATCTCACTGTAATGTAGCTTCTCTGTGCCTTTTCTATACATATTTTCATGGTAATTGTCCTGATGAACTTTGCTCTATGGTACCTAGACTTTATGAATTTAAGTGCACTAAATTGGTGGCAAGGTTTCATCATTTTACAGTTGAAATGGCTCAATGTAAACGTAAATTTTATGCTAACAGTTTCTTCTCTTGCACTTCTTGCTAGTGAAATGCTTTCAGTTTAACTTTGATATTGGTCTTCAAAAATTTAAATGCAATTGTTATCTTCTCTTTATATTTTGTTCTTTTTTTGTTCTCTCTTCTTAATGTTTTTCTTTTTTTTTTCTCATATTCTCTAACATTCAGCAAACTGTCTCGGTGGGTTTATTGCCTTGCTTGGGATGAATAAAAAAGAAATTTTGGAACATACATGAAAAAGAGAAAAGAATTTATTCTGTTAATTTCATTAGAATTGATTATTTTAAGTTGGGTAAGAGACAAAAAATAGGCAAAATATGACAAAAAAAAATGTGTTGACTGAATTTTGGGTTGTAGAGCCCCAAAAAGAAGCATGGTGGAGTAATGGATACCAGCTCGGATTGAGGAATCGGAGAGTAGAGTTCAAATTCCAGTCGAATCCATTATATTTATTTACGTGCTAATACCCTTGGGAGAGGTATGAATCCTCTTCTCCTTACAGCTATGGGTAAATAGCAAGACAGACTGGGTTCTATAGCCTTAAATGTCAACTGGTCTAGTGCAGAAAGAAATGGCAACCTACTGCAGGGGAAAAAAAAATTTGCCTTGTCAGTCATGTATCGAAAGATTCATGATTGCATAAGCGTGTATTGAAAAAGGGTGTTAACTTAAAGCTGTGGTGTGACTTATTGAATTAAATGTTATAAGATTCCAATGACTTTCCTTGCAAAAAGAGGCTAAAAAAGCAACTATCCAGCATCAAACAGTGGGTAGTTGCTGTGAAGTTTTGACTTTACTGCTGGTTATAAAACCCTGGATACTTCAGACTCCAATAAAATTATTCACAGTCTACTTTACTTTGTATGTGTCCTAAGCCATAACCAGGTTGCATTACATCTTTTATCTGATTGGATGATTTTTTTTTTTGTTTTTGTTTTTGTTTCTGCATTTAGTGGGTTTTTACTACCTCCAGGAAAGTGTATAATGTCAATTAACACTTACTTCTATCTTTTAGGATATAAGTGCTGTAGAGTATAGAGTCCTAGTCTCACCACAGTAGACACTGCTGTTGTAGTTTTTGTAACATGTAGGTTTTTTTTTTTTTATAGGATGAGCTTCTAGTCCTCATACTAAACTGATTTTAGATTGAGTTGTTCTTCTAAACTGGTCATCAACCAAGGCTACAGAACCAAGTCTGTCCTGCTGTTAACTCTTAGTTGGAGGGAGGTGGATTATTTGTGTGTGAGTGAACCACTATGCTACACAAACATCCTGAAGTTGTGAAACAAATCCTACTGGTATTATTTATCAGAAATTTTAATCTTCCTGACTGCAATAAAACATCAAAAGGACCCCCCTCTTGATGTCACTATTATTTTAACTACCTTCACTCTTTCAGTAATGTTTGTGGTTTTAAAAAGTGATGATTAGAATTTTAGTAAAACCAAAAAAATATGAAAGTGAATTTATACATTTCCTTTGTTCTTTGAGAATTTACAACAAAAATATTAAACACTATTTATTAGGTTATTTACAACAATCTAAGAATGTGAATACAATGTTTATCATTTATCGATTTATAAAGAGATAAATATGAAAATAATTATTTATTCATAAATTTAAAAAAAAAAAAAAAAGTCTGAACAAGAAATTTAAATAAACATAATGACTAGTAACTATAATTATAAATTTTAAAAATGCATTTTCCAGGCATTTCCTTCATTTGCTCTCATAAATTCACTAAAATAGCTAAGAGCATCTCTTCCCCTGGACCAAACATTCTTGTAATTTTAGATTTTAGGCGAGACCACACACACTCAAAATAGTGTTTGTCCACCCAATGAATAGTGAGATAAAGTTGACTTTAATTTTTTTTTTTACTGGGTAAGATACTACTGTAGGGGCAAGCCAATCATCTGAAATTATGTGTTCCTGAATTGATTGAATAAAAAACTTTCCAGGGTCTCTTTGAATCTCACCAAATACAGTGCCCATGGTTCACCCTTCCTTATATTTTCTCTTTCCAAAATGTTTCATCTACTTACACAACTTTGTCACTTCCAAGTTTAAGTGGATTCTGTGATAGATGTTCTTTGCATTACATCCTGCAGTTGCTTGCCAACACAACACTGATCACAGCTTTTGAAATTCCAGCTTCAGTAGCAGCATCATATTTTGGCTCCAGGAGTAAATAAAAAGGGTAACTTGAATAAAAAGAACCTGCTTTTACTGTTTTTTTTGTTATATGGATTACAATTCCATACAGATTTGTCAACTCTAATATCCTCTCTGTTTAATCCACATTGACTAATTGCCAATCAATTTGAATGTCCAAAATGTAAGCATCAAAGAAGACTATTAGCCTGGTTTTAGTCAAGGTGATTAGTGTGCACTCTTTATTTAAAATTTATTTAGTTATTGGTTGACCATAGATAATCAGTCAAATTTTCTAGGTATTTTCTAATTAAAATCTTTCCAAAATTGAGTAGGACATGGGGTAACCTATAATTATTTGAGTTTTAGGCCTTGGATTTCAAGATCACAATTATAGGGAAAAAAAAATAAAAAAAATTGGAAAATTCAAACAAGTAATCTGAAAAGAAAATTTATTTTCTTTTATAAAATTATGAATAAAAAGTTTGTTTTCATAGTTATTTCTAAAATGGTAAATAATAAATATTGTAGATGGTTTACATTTTTTAATAATTTTGTAAAAAAAAAAAAAAAAATTTTTCACATTTATTTCTTTATAATAAATATTGTATTGTACTTGGTTCTCATTTTTTTTATGATTGTAAATAAACATTGCTGAAGGAGTGAAGATAGTGGAAAACTGTCCCTTTGAGAGACTTTTATTTATTTATTTATTTATTTTTTTTGCAGGCACAAAAATTAAAGTTTGCCTATAATTCTGAAAACAAGGGAAATAACTTTTTGTATTTATAAAAAAAAAAAAAAAAAAATAGCCAAACCACTGAATGTTTATTTTTTCCATTTTATTTGTCATATTTAATGAGAGAAATCCATTTTTTAAGTCCAGAATAAGAGATGAAATATGTGCATATGAGAGAGAGAGAGAGAGAAAATTTCCACATAATAATACAATGCGGTGAATAGAAACATTTTTAGGCTTGATAGAGGCATGCTTAAGTTTTTGCCAAAATCTATTATAAAACAGGAATAGTAGTTATCAAACACTAACAGACTGATAAAATCTTTATTCAAGGAAACGTCATCTGTTTCCCTTATTCCCCAAGGGGTAGCAGAAAAGTTTCCCTTATTTCCCAAGGGGGTAGCAGATATTGTTATACAAGTTCTGAATAATTTATACTTGAGTGTTTAACACCAGCAAATATTTCTTTAAGCAAAACTATGCCAATATGTTTGTGTGTGGGGGAGTCACATCAGTCCAGCCAAATAAAGAAAACCATTCCTTGAATTTTCACAAACCACTTAAGTTGATTTTATGCAATGAACTTGCAAAATTAGTCATATGAAACAAAACAATATACTAATAAAAAGTAGCGTGTAGTCAAGAACTTTCTTTCCAAAATTTTGAAGAGGCAGTAACTGAAATAGCAAGCACTACAAGACCACAAAACCCTTGAGATTTCTATTCTGTTTATTTACAAATTGAAATTAGGATTAATTTAATTCCAATAATTAATTTATTTTAGATTTAATAGAACAGTAAACACTGCATACAGTACTAAGAGGGAAAAAAAAAAGAAATCTTTCAGGCTTATGATAAAAGAGGTTAAAATAAAAGAATCCACTAAGGTAAAACTTAAATAATTTCATAAAATATTGATCGTAATATTTGAGTAATGAAAGAAAAATCTCACCACTTGGTCCCAAGTTGCATTCAATTTTCGTAAGCAAAAAAAAAAAAAAAAAAAAAAAGGGGGGTAAGGGCAGATAACTCCAGTTAGCTGTTTCTTGTAATCATGTCGGAAGCGGAAAACTTCCAGTCAAAATTGACAAACGTTCATACTACAAGAATGCGTACTTTATTAAGGCTATGATCAGGTCTTGCACAGAAATTAAAGTATGAAAGACTAGCCTAAGATCAAGCCGATTATTTTTTTTATGAATATGGTCATCAAAGTCCCATTTCTTACTGGATTAATTAAACACAAAATGATTTATCAAGAGTAAGCTCGAAATTTATTAATATTACTTCCCAAAAAATTCATTTATTTTATATTTTCATGGAGGGTAAATAGATTAGAGATTTTTCTTGATCATTATCAAAAGAATAACATAGATCATATTGTTGTGATTATTCACTCACATAAATGTTTATGGAAATTATTGAAGCCACAAGCATTCACAAAAACAAAGAACTTATAAAATGACATCTGTCCCATAAAATTTCTATCAGGAATGAAAAAAAAAATATGTACATAAAATTTTGAATTCTCTTCAGAAAGAATATTTTCAGGCACCATTTTTCAAAGAATACAATAATAAACTAAAAATTGGCATATTTGTAATTAATTTTCAACATGGAAATATCAATGATTTTTTTCTTTTTCCACATGAAAGTAAAAATATAAGGTTACAGCTATTTGCCAATATTAGCTTAGATTTTTTTTTACCAGCCATATTTAAATTTTTACTTATTAGATTTACAACTTTTGACAACAGAAACACTATAATGACAGTAAAAGAGAAAAAAAATGTAAGAAAAGGCTTTAAAAAATATATGTATAAAAAAAAAACAAAGCTAAAAATTAATGCTTGCTTTTCTTCATTTTACCTCCAAAAAGGCAGATAGAAATATGTGATATTGTATATTTTGTCTGAGAGCAATGGTTTCAATTGTTTGTTCCCTAACACCGTAAGCAGTATCTTGGGGTATAAAATAATTGAAAAACGTCCAGTTAATAAATGCAAAAATGAGTTGTGTAAAAACATTAACTGGCATTAAAATATGCTGACTCATTTTCAGTTGCCATTTTGTTTTGTTTTTTCTCATATTTCATATTGGTAAATGGCGGCACTAAAACCCCCAACACCAGCAGTTTTCTTTATTATAATTCTGTTGTCAAATTAATGCGTTTCTGATTTTGACCTGTTGATTCTGAATGTGTGCGAGGAATGCTCCGGTGAACAGTTGTTCTGCATGGAAGACTCTTAGAACTTGTGTTGGAGGTATTCCGGGAAACAGCATTACTTTCAGTTAAAGAAGTTTCCTGAGTTAAAGAAAAAAAAAATTTTGTGTTAATAAATGCAATTAAATTTCAAGTTTTATAAATATTTACGTGTACAGACATGTCATCAATATTTACATTTTGATAATGTTAGGAAAATTTAAGTTTGTGTTGAAAATTTATTTAGTTAAAACAATTTTCCGTATTTATATTTAAATTTCATAGAATTTTTACAAATGCAAACAAATGAATAAGATTTTTTTTTCTTTTTTTAATTAAAAATAGATTGTTTATTTATTTATTGAATCAGAATTTGGTTTTTCTTAAGATAGATTTTTTTTTAAAATAATTTTTATTTCTTTTTCTTACAAAAGTGATCACCAAAATTATACAAATAGTGGAAAAGTAAAACATGAAATCTTTAAATTCTGATTAGACAATTTAAAAATATCAAATACACATTTCTCAATTTAATAAATTTAGCAAGTTTTTAAAAATTCAAAACAAGTTTGCTGGCTTTGAATCAAAATTGAAATGTGGAAAAGTTAAAATTATTACTTGTGATTATTTTGCACAATAACATGGAAGTTAAACAAAAAAGTTTATGCAAGTAAAGAGAACAAATATTTGATTGCTATTAAAATATTTATACACAAAATAAAAGGGAGACAACTGTTTGAGTAATCATTCTCAAGTGATGCAAGTTTAAAGTCTACACAATTTTTAGAAAAAGGAATAATCAAGACAAGGATTAAGATTAAAAAAAAAATCATTACAAACATACTATTATTTTTGTTAATGTTGATTAGTAGGGCTCAAGCATATGATAAAAAAAAATTGAATGTAATTTTGCAATGAAATTGGTTATATAAACTAGGACTTATCTATATAATTGTAATTTTTTTTTTTTTAATCATTAAAAATATCCAAAGAAAACTAAGATTAAACAAAAATCAAAACCTTTTTTTATCTCCTCTACTTACCCCATGTTACCATAAAACCTCAATGGTATGTTCTTTTATTGGTATTGAAGAATACTTTATAACGATGGGATATCTCTTTACTAATGACCAACAGATAATATAAAGTTATATTATTTCTTATTATGAATGTGATGTGCATACATGTTTCAGTTAACATCTGTTTATTTTGATGACAGCCTTAGAAATATTAAAAAAAAAAAAAACTTAATCCAACTTTTAGAGGAACAGATTTTGATCAATGTTTTCCATTAATGGTTTTGTTATTTTATAAGTGTCTATGGAAGAATTCCATAAGAAAGAATTCTTCCTTTGATTGACCTTCAAAGACTATCTCATATTCAAGAACTGTATTAATCAAAGTTGTTTCAAATTTTAAGAAATCCCCCCAACTGATAGAAAAATGATGTAAACTAAAGACATTTTTTTCAGTTATTACACTCTGAATAAACATATACTGTTATTATCATCTTTTATTGAAAGGTTCACCATATAACATTTTTCTTTTATGGCTGAATCTACCAGTTGGAAATAGATAAATGAATTCAATGTTTCTAGATAATGAAAGCTGAAAAATCATTGTTGCAAAAGATACATAGCAAGTTTTATTCAAGTAAAATCTATTAAAGAAGATTTAGCTTTAAAGCTCTGAAATAGGGGAACTAAGTCGCATTATGCTACCTCCATAGAGTAAAATTACCCTCATTTCATCCATATTGCAATTGTAAGGAGGAAGTTCCACTCAACTTTTTCTCAAGAACAGCTACTTTGTGGAACTGACTCTTATGTGGCTGCTTCCTTGAACAATAAGGATCAATTATTATTATTATTCACCCCCCCCCCACCTAAATCTTTCATTCGTACAACATGTCATTTAGTAACCATCTACCCTGTATTGGTTGAGCTTCCCTATTAAAAGAAAAAAAAAAATTATAATGGAAAATATTTTTATCAGTTGAAATACAATTTTTTTTTTTTTCTCTTTAAACAACTTATGATTTTGAACAGTACTTAATTTTTCTTCAAAAACTAGTCCATAAGTTGCTTAAAATTCTAATGCTGGGTTCTAAGAAATAGAAAAAGACATTTCAATGTAACTAAACTGGCAGAAATCTTGACTACAGAACAAAATAACATTTGCTTTTCTTTTATGTTTAAAAGTATTTTTAATTTAAGTTACACTAACATCAGTCATGGAAGTGCTTCTTCAGATTTAGCTAAATTTGAGTAGAGCCATTTACAAAAAGTTGTGTATAGAAAATATTTTCATAGTATGTGTTTATGCTGTTCATCTCTTTTAATGTGTCCTTGAATGTCTATGTATAAATTTATAAATCAATTTATTCAAATTTGAGTACACTTGTTTATAAAAATGACTTGATAATGTTTGTCATGCAAAAAAAAAAAAAAAAATAAAGAACATAATGGTAGTAATTTTTTTTTTTTTTTTTTAAAGCAACTTAGGATTTTGACCAGTACTTGGGTTTGCTTAATATTTGTATAAGAATTAATATACAAGTTGCTTAAATTTTATGCTTGGGTCTAATAAATAGAAAAGGAGGATATTTCAATGTAGAATTCTTGAATAGTGTGTGTGTGTGTGTATATATATATATATATATATATATATATTTTTTTTTTTTATTAAGTTCTGGATTATTGTAATATCCTTTCTAAATATATCAAGCTTACATAACAGTTCTTTTGTGAAGTACTTTTGCATAATCTATAAAAAAAATAAACATCCAATGGCTGTGATAAAAATCAACAGATATTAAGATGAAAGAAACTATAATAATTCCTCTAAGTTTAAAAAAAATTTTTTTTTTTTTTTCCTTTCTTTGGTAGTGTAAATACAAAATTTAATTATTTGCTGCAAGAAAAAAAAGTTCTATTATATAGGAATTTAATAAAAAAATGAAGATGTTACTTTGTGGCCATCAATATGTGGCCATCAATAAATAAACTTTTATTCTTAATCCTAACCTAACTGTACTAATATGTTGTACAATAATAGTCTTAAAAGTTTGTGAATTTGGTAAAATAGGAATTGTGAGTTCAATCCCTTGGCTGGATAACACAGACTCAGTAGAAACAGAGTAATAATACTAAATAAGAATATGAAAAGTTACCCTTGTTTCATTCTCCATGTGTAGGGATATCTACTCCTGTAGATTATTTAATGGGATCAGTTCAAGATACACCAAAGGTTACTCAGATCAACTAAAACCTGAAGATGAACAGAGGGCACAGCAGCCAAATTGTGATAATGACAGTCTAAATGGCACAGCCACTCATATCTGAGGATGGTTGTCTAACAGAGTAGCTAGCTAATCTCCATTAAAGACACCTGTTCAGGCATATTTGTGTTGGTTCAACACCCACAGAGCCTCCTTGTGGTATATATTGCAACGTTTCTGGGAGACTGTTGATAACACACAGTCTTAAAAAAAACCAGCACACTCAAACCCTCTGTCATGATGACTTCTGACTTTGTGCTAGCAAAACTATCGACAGCTTCCAATGGTTCTGCCTACACAATTTCATTCACAAGGCTTGGGTCAACCCATGGTATGTTTTTATTTTTTTTTGAAGCTCTTTCCAAAGGTGCCACATGCTAGGATTGCCTCTTCTAGATTGATAACATCAAGTCACCATGGTCGATTTGTCAGGTAAGATTGAAACCCAGGTCTCAGGGTCATAAAGTGAACATTCTAACCACAAAAATAGTCTGAATGTAAATAACAGAACAGTAACTTTATTTGTAAGAATATTTTTCAATACAATTTGCAGATTAAATTTACATAAGAAAAGCTGAGAGCATTCAATTTGATGTGAAGCATTTTCATATCTATGGAGAAAAAAAATCAATGGAAAATAATAATAATATAATAAAAAGAAACATGCAAGTTCAAATTTCATGCAATTATTAAATTAAAAAAGTAAATTTGATCGTGTCAGTATTACATCATGCATAATCAGTTTGCTGGATAGAAACACCAAAATAAATTGAAAATTCTTCAAGAAACAGGGAATGATTTTAATTTCTATTAACGAATCCATTATTTTTTTTTCTTTATTACGCAAAATAAGAGACTTGTAGATTATCTCCCTTGTTTTAACAAACACAAGCTATTTTTTATATACAACCAAAAGCAAAGCATTCTGGAAGCTGAACTGAGTTCAATTCGGACACCTACAGTCAAATAACTTGCAATTTAGTTTAGGCCTCAGGAATAGATTGTATCTTCCTAGAGTGGAAGCTGTTTTGCTAATAAAACAGTAAACATTGATGAAAAAAAAAATTTACATTGTTCAAACTGTTATCCTCATCTCTGTTGCCATATTCACAATGTTTCAGCCATTGTACACTACAGCCGTCTTCAGGTGTTTGGAATTTCGAACTGAACCCTTTATTTCGTCACCAGTGGGGGTAGGCTGTTCTAGTTCCACGTGCCATGGCTCTTCCAGATTTCTCTGTTATCTCACTTTAACTCAACTCTCCACATTTTTGTTCACCCCTGCAGTAGCCAGGTATTAAACTCACAAGTCACTGGATCCAACCAACGCTTTTATCCACTGGGCCATGTGGAACTAGAACAATCTACCTTGGTGGATGAAATAAAAGGGCTCAGTTCAAAATTCCAATCACTTGAAGAAGGTTAGAGCGTACAATGACTGAAACATTGTGAATATGGCAACAAAGATGAGGACAACAGTTCAAACAATGTAAATTGGTGTAAATAATTACAATACTTCATCACAGAAAAAAAAACTATCACATTTTAGTTGCTTAAATTTAAAACAATCTACATGCGAAGTCAATATATAAATGGCACATTTTTGATAGCTCATATATATAAAAAGATGTTTGTTTTTTTTAATCTTGTTTACCTTAAGCAAGGCAATAAAGCCACTAAGATACAAGGGGGTTACTGAGCATGAAAGAACAAGAAAAAGAATTACATGACCAGTACTCTCCACAGATGTTTCTTCATTATCTGTGAATTGCCTTGCATTCTTTTGAAATCATCTTTTAGACAGGTTTCCACCCAAGGGTAGAGAACTTGGTCTATCATTCTATTTAACCCATAGCTGGGGACGAGATACTGATTCATGTCATTCTTAAGTAAATTTATGCAAATGCAACATACTAGCATGGAATTTGAACTTGGCTTACCAATTCCACAACGATACCTGTTATGCTACTTTGCACATCCCAAGATCTGTGTAAAGATGTCTTGAAAAGCCATTAAGAAAGGCATCAATAAAAATATTTACTTTTTCATGTTTTAAACATCTATTGCTTGTATATTTGTTCTGGAATATTATCAAAATTTGCTCCATAGGGGTATGTACTTCTGTTCTTGTACCTGTCATATCACAGATGCACATGAGAGTATATCCACTCTCTAAGAGCAAGAATTCAATGTCTTCAACACTTAAAAGGTCTCAACATTTTGGAAGTTTTTATAAAGTTAAATTATTAGGAAGCAAAAGAAAACATTTCAAGAGGCAAGTTTCTGAATAGATGAAGAACGAGTGAAGAAAAAAAAAAAAGAATGCAGAGAATACAAAGTTTTTTTCATGGATTGATTTGATTTTTATGGTTTATCTTTGTAGGTTATTTAAAGTTGAAAAATTTTTGGATTGTAAAAATAATTCTTTATTTTTGTAAGTGAATATTGCATTAACAATTTGAGAAAAAAAAATGATTTGTTCCAGATACATGCCCTATTACTTAACCCATAAGTGGGGGAAAACAGAGCAAGAAAATATTTGGTAGGAAAGAAAGTTGTGGTTTCCAAATAAATGAATGTTCTACAAACTACAAGATTTTTCCCTTCCAACCAAATATTTAAAAAAAGGATAAACTTGGTACAACTACATAAAACAATTTTCTATGAAAGTAAAACAAATACAAAAAAAAATTACAAATTAAAATCTTTCAAGATCTGAACACATTCAATACTAGTTTTTCTTCTTTCTCAATGATGTGTAAGTCAAGAGAAAAATAATGTAGAGTCCTCAGAGATTGAATAACATTACTTAAAAGCAGATTATTAGTCACAATAGTATGAAGAGGAATAAAGGTAGACAAAGTGCCAATTTCAAAAAGGGGAAATGATAATTTTATTTAGTGCTTAACAAATAGTAAAAATGTCAAGATCAATTTTCTGAACTTAGTTATCTCCCTTAACCCCATACAAGTTCAATTTTTTTTTTTTCCCCCATGTTTAATTTTAGAGGATGTTTTTGTTTTAGAATCAACACTGCATTGTTGCAGTTTCGTGCCTCAAGTGATCTTCAGACATTAATCAGCTCTACATGGTGAATATATAATAGTTAACTTTTATACCAGAGCTATATACTGCTTCAAGCCTATTAAAAATTCTACAAATACAAGCATTCATAATTTGCCAGATTTCATCCCTAAAGCTAGAATTTAGTTATTTACTTTTTAAATTTGACATTTGTAAATAAAAACAAACTACAGATAACTCTTTAAGAAGTTCGGGATGGATTTGTCATTGTATTTTTGTTATGAACAGAACCACCAACTTCTAATATATATATATATATATATATAATAGGCTTTCTATTTAATTTTTCTTATGTTCAAACAGGTATTTTCTTTTCTGGACACTGTCTGTAATTTTGAGCGCTTTTACCTATACTTTTAGCCATTATATCGAGGATCATTTTATTTTTACTTTTTAATTGGGTGTATGGGTTGTGTGTATGTTTCTAGAGTTATATAGGTATGTTTTCTTTTCTGAACACAGCATATTGTAGCTGTATTTTAGTAAATGTTACTTGGCTTTTTCTTTTTTATTATTCCATTATTTTTAATCCCCTTTTTACAAGGGGATGAGGTTATTATGTTTGTATTTTCTCCTGGTATGTTTTGGATGGAGCCAGGTAAATTTGTGCATGTGTGTTTAAATGTGTTCTAATAGAGCTGTGGTCAGATAGGTGTAATGTAAGGTGTCTGGATAGGCATGTAGTAGTGTGACCGATGTAATTATTTATAAATTCGGTTTGATCAGACTCCTTAAGGAGCATTTTAATTCCTAAATAATGTTCATTCATTGCAATTTTGACTTTGCTGGTGTGTTGTTATTTTTGAGGATAAGGTTAGCTGTTTAAAATTTTTTGTAATAGATAATTAATTTGATTTTTTTTTGTTCAGGTCAGTTCAGGTATTTCTTTTTATATTTCTAAGTGAAGTTGATGTGCATTTGGCTTTTGTAGAAAATATTTTTTATTTTTGACTGTGTGTTCACTAGCATTGTTAAATAGTGTAATTTGGTGGACCATAAGGTGGTTAGGGAAGCCATTGTTAACTAGTGTCTGTTTTGAGTTCTTTTAAGGAAGAGTAGGCAAGAGGATGAATTTTGGTGTGATCTTTTTAGGAAGTTTTTTATCACTGCTACCATATTGAAAATTGTTCAAAAACAATTATTCAAAAAAACATCTATTCAAATTGTAAATTGTTTGAATGAAAATTACTTGAAAGGACAATTATACTAAATGATAATTATTTGAAATATGTATGTAGTCTTGCTTTTATCTACTGGGCCATGTGTCAGTGGATGAAAATCTTCTAATCTACAAAAATTTCCTTATATTTTTTTTTTTTTTTTTTTTTTTTTTTTTAGGAGCAGAAAAGTCAATTTAAGTTGTGCTGGATTGGATAAATTAAAATGCCATTCATTATAATTAAAATTTAGCTTTTGAATTTTATTCTCTCACATGAGTATAAGTAAACTTATTCTGGGTCCCTGAAAATTCCAGGTATGTGTTAATTAAAACTTCAGGACTTTTGAACAGAATGATCAAATGGTTCATCAGTCAAGTTACATAAAATTCTCTTAAAATCACTCTAAAGGAAATAAAGAATTTAATTTTTATCAATTTTCTTTCTTTGAGGAAGAAGCCATTTCATAGATTAACTTCCCAAAACATTTTCTTTAATAATTGCAATAAAAATGAAAATTTTTTTTTTTTTCCACTATATTGTAATTTCAAAAATAAAAATTTGCTGCATATTTTTTTTTTTTTTTATGTCTTAAGTATTTGTATCTATTTTTCTTTAGCTTTTCAGAAAAATAATTACAGAATTAAATAAAATTTTTACAGGCAGACAAATATTGAGAAAAGACAAGCCATTATTTGCAACTATTTTCTTAGAATTTTTAAAATTAACCCTTTCTTACAACCTCAATGATAAACCAACTTGTGGATTCAGTTGTCAATCAGCTTTACATGCAAAGTATAAATTAATGATTTTATGTACTTTTGTACGATTTGATTTCTGTGTAGACTTGGGCATTCCAATTTTGACTTCGATAAATCTTTTTTTACTTTATTTGTGTACACACACACACACTCACTCTCTCTCTCAGGGGTGGCAAATAGTTCTCAGCTTGACCCACTTCCTAATTTCAATATTTTAAGACCAAACATCAGAACACTAATTTTAAAGAGTTGGTCAATCTGAGAACTTTTCAGTAACCCTTCAAATATAAACTATAATAATGAACTTGTATATGAGCAGTAAAGAATAGCATACAAAAGAGAAGCCAAAGGGATAGCAATTAACAGAAGCCAATGTCATTCAAACAACTACATTATTCTTTTCTTACGTGGTCTGTACAATTTTGTATGACTACGGCTGCAAGAAAAATGTATAAAGAAAATATTGTTATTGAAATTATTGATATAAAGGGATTTAGACATTTGTTTGTTATTCAATCAATGCTATATATATATATATATCTCATGCTGTTAGCACAAAAATCAATTTACATTTATTAGAATCAATTCATGCTGGTCAGTTTCTACTTCAGGCAATTCATTCAAGAGAGACTACTCTGTATTCCTTTGAAAAATTAAATTCAAGATAAATAAAATGTACTGAAGTTCCACCCCAATTTATCACCAATAATTTATTGGTAATGAAATATTAAAATTAATTAGAGCTCTTTTTGAGCAAGTTATCTAACTCATTTTGCTATCTTAAGATAATTAACTATACTAAATAGAATAGTTAAAATTTGAAACATTGTACTATCCTCATATTCAGTATAAACTAGTCTCTAGCTGGTGAACCAAGGCAATATCATGGAAAAGATAGTCTTCTTCAAAAGGGTTTACTTCTTACAGAATCAACTATTATCAATAAACAAAAGCTGCTAACAGGGAGATCTAGCAACAGGTCTACCAGTTGGCTTCCCTTTATGAGATCTGACAACTGGTCTTCTAAACCTGCCCATCTCATTTGGACCTTGTTGGGCAGCAAATCTAAAAACACAAGTCCATACACAGGCCCAGAAACAAGTTATCGCAGCTTCTTACACAACTAAAAATTATCCAAAATTCTCAAAATAAATTACACTACATCTATCTCTTAACAGTTGTTACATTTGCAGATAATTGTTGCCTAGTTAGGGAGAATTTATCTTTATTTGCTGTAATCATTTCAGTTTCTTAAGCAGTATCTTTTCACATTTTTTTTTTTCAATCCACAAGACCTGACCCCACTTGCTAATACTCTATCTTTGGAGATTTCTTTTAAGGTTAAATTTCTTCATTTCAGAAAACAATAAATCAACAGTGAAGGGAGCAGACTGTAATTCCTTTTGGTATATATAAAATTGGGTCCTGTATGGATACAATAGGCTCAGCATCTTTTACTATAAACATATACAATGCAACCTCGGTTCTTGAACATCTCACATGTCAAACAAATTGGTTTGAATTAAAAAAATTAAAGATGAAAATGCCCGTCTCCGATACAATGCAAACGTCATATCAACTGTACCATGGGCCTCAGTGACTAAGACGACACAAACTAGACTCAATATAGCACCGCTACTCACTTACACAGCAATACCCATCCAAGTATTCAGATAACCTTGGAACAGTGCCCCAAGAGCCATGAAACAGTCATCCAGTGCTTTCTGCATTTTGTTGAGGATTATTCTAGGCTTGACAAATTACTATATGATTAGCCTAAATCCCCAAAATAATGACTTTTATATATATAACTAATATCAACCCTGCCACCTGGAAAACATCACTTAACACCAGTTTTAATGTCAATCTGAAGTGAACATGAGACTATCTTGTCTCACCATAGAGTGGTCAAGAAGGAAGGACAAATAGTGGTATGGTACCTTTACTTCATTGAGACAGGCCTATACATGCATCATCTGTGGTTGTGTCTGCCTCTCACATATTGATCTTTGCAGACACATGAGATTGACACACAGAACATGTTCTAAAACTGCAATGCCAAGATAGATGTTATAAATTAATAAACTCTGGATACAGTTATTTGCTATTCATCATCTTATCCAAAGTATGCTATAAATCTTTGATATAAAATATCTGTACAATTTATCCTATAACTCAGTTTTCTAAAATCCCTAATAAAGACATTTGTTTAAATGTCATTTTAAGATTTTCCTTCTAAACTTTATATTTATTTTTTAATGTAGTTTTCAATTGTTTTAAGTTGTCTGAATTTCTTAAACGAAACAGTTTCATTATTACCTTTATATTAATTTATGTCTGTTTTACATTTTATTAATGACAGGTCCCTTCAAGATGTAGGCGATCATGGCTTCCCCCACATTTTTCCTTTATTATCTGTTATCATTTCTTAGGAAATATAATTGAGTGGTTTCCTGTTGGTTTGGAAGGCAGTTTTCCTTCTTCTAAACTAGAGAACCCAGTCTACCTCTATTATGGTAGACTCTCCCATTGTATTTGACATATGAGGGTCAAGCAGCTAAGTTTCTAGGAACTGACACCAGCACATATGATTTGAAGTGAAGGCTTTGTGCAGAACTAACCACACTTTTTGAAGGGCCAAATACAGAAGACCTGGTGCACTATATGCCACAAGGTCCTCAAATGACCCTTTGCAAGTTTTGAATTCAGAGTTGTCCTTCGCCTAGACCAGTTGCCAACCAAGGCTATAGAACCCAGTCTGTCCTGCTAATTACTCATAGCTGGAGGGAGAAGAAGGGTAGCACATAAGTGAATGTAATGGATTTGACTGGAATCCTCAATCTGAACTGCTATCCACTATTCTATCATGCCTCATATACCTATGTGCCCCCTATTATAGGATATAGTATTCCATGCTGATTGCATCTACTGATAAAAGGTGTGATGGGTAAATTGTTGCCATTTTATATTTTTAATTTTGTGCATGCATGTTTGTTTTTGTTGATTGTACAGTATAGTAGGGGTCAGTTGGGCACCATCTATGAGAAAAAGAGCACCATGACACAATTCACTCTGCCAGAAATTTGGAAACCATATGTTGTTTTGTGCTTCAATCTGAGGACAGTGCAGAAGACTTGGAAAGAGATGAGTCTGATGGTGATTTACAAAGGTGATTGGAGTGATCACAATGTTAGGCCCCCATTCATCTTCCCACAGGGCCTCAGAGTCAATATAGAGGCCTATATCAAGTTCCTTGAGGAGGCAGTGCTTCCCTGGGTCAAGAGGGTGGCTGCTGGAAGACCCTATGCCTGGCAACAGGACTCTGCACCATGCCACATTTCTGAAACCACATGACCTCTTACATCTGGCTACCTAACTTTCCAGACTGCAACCCTCTTTATTATTATGTGTAGGGCACGGTTGAGCAAGAGGCCAACAAACTCCTTGTAACACCAAAGATAAACTGAAGGTTATTCAACAAGAAGACTGTCCAGAAGAGTTGCAGAAGATTCCAAAGTCGTCCTAATGGCGATTTTATTGAATAAATTTACTCTTTAATATTTCAAGATATTTTTGTGTAATTTTGGTAAATATATGTTAAAATGACATGTCAGTGTCATTTTTGCGTAATTTAGATGACAATTTATCAATCGCTCCCTATATAGAGTGTATTAATTTGGGGTTTGAACATTGTTGATACATCCTTTGTATAGCAACCTATAAGAGATAATGATATATTTTTATGTATGACAAAGTGGAAAAGTTTACTGATGATGCATTTCATCCTTCAGGCTAAATTTGTTATTTTGGTATGACTACACATGCACATAAACAAGGGATGCTGGGAATTTTAGAATTTTTTTTTTTTTTTTTTATATCTAGGTGATCTCATTTTGTTAGTAAATATCCCACATTGTGATAACAGAAGATCTACCACATTTCACCATTCCTGGCAGATCTATCATTACTGTGTGGGATATCTACTAACAAATGTGTTGGAAAGGAAGAGTGTAAATGAAATTGGCTAGATATATAAAAAAAAAAAAAAGATTCTAAAATTCCCAGCATCCCTTGTTCATCTGCATGTGCAGCATAACAAATTTAGTCTGATGAAGGACGAAATCCATCAAAAGTAATCTTTTTATCCACTATATATATATATATATATATATATATACATACACACACAGATCTATAATTGTTATTTTGAAAAAAGAGATTGTTATTCCCAACTACCCTGTGGCATTCACTTTCACACAATTCTCTTGGGAAAGGCATGAATCAATTCCACTTTACTCTTAGCTCCAGGTTAGATAGTAGGATATACAGGATTCTTTAGACTTGGGTGACTACTCTGAATTCAAGACTGTAGAGAAGGCAGTGGGGAAACCACTCCACTTTATTTCCCAGGAAGTCTGGGCTATTCACAGATAATAAACAGAATTTGTGGAGAGAGAGATATGGTTGCTGATGTCCTGAAGGGACATCTGGGTATTACAATTTTATGTTGTTTGTGTAAAAATGGGCAAAGTAAAGAAAACAAAAAACAAACAAAGCTATAATGAAAGAAACAAAAAAAAAACAAAAAACTTCATGATCTGCCCTAGAAATTAAAACCCAACTACAGGATTTAAATTCTCAAAATTTCTGATTAAGTTAAATTTATAAAGATTTTCCAACTAGTTATTTAATTTAATCATACTATTGGATTTAATTTGTATTTTCAACTATATAAAGAAAGTGAAAATTTTTAGTTAAGGCTAATAAAATTCAAGTGCAAACAAAAAGGAGGAATTTTTACATGCAGGTGTTGAGGAATGGCAGACATGCTTTTATTATAAAAGCATAAAAGGTGTTTATCTATGGTATATAAATTCAAATAAAATGACAATGTATAAAATGCCATTTATAAACTGAATTCTGTCTTATTAGCCAAGTAATATTGGCAACCATTGTATTTAGAATTTAAGGATTTTGATTTGTATTAAATAACCAAAAAGACAGATCAGATGATAAAAGGGCACAAAAGAAAAAAAAAAAAAATTGGTTTAAATTTCATTCCAGTTATTTAAAATTCCAAAGCCACAAGCAGCCAAAATTACATTTTTGTTTGATTTATTTTTTTTCTTTTAATATATATTTTTATGTGTGTGTGATTTCATTCTATTATTCTTCAGTGGCTTGGTTTTTTCCTACTAGCTGTGATGTAGAAGAATGTGCTTCTGTTTCCCTGCAAAGACAAAGATTGAAGAAAGAGAAAAAGAAGAGAAAAGAAAATTCAACATTCTGCATTGCATTGCAAAATGAAACAGATTTCTCAATCCATGCTGCTTTTCTTGGCACATGCACAAAAAACAGAAAATTTAGAATTTCATTGCACATCACAAGAGATTAAAGTTTCTAATGATAATTCATTAATTACACAAATATTTTTGCCTATACACATTTAAATGTCCTTAAGGAGGTTCATTTGTAATTTGGGAGTAAGCTCACACCCCAAGAGATTAAATAACTAATATTCATTACATCACATTAATTTAGGAGGTAATTTTGATAGCCAACTGTACCACTAAAATTACTACTGCTAAGAAATGCAGGAATTTGGGAAGTAATTTTCTGGGAAGGGATTTGTTTTTTTTCTTATAGCATATTGACGTCAATGGTTTATTTAATGCTGAGAAGATTTTTATTGCTTCCCCCCCTGCTCAAAAAAAAATTTATTGCTGGTAATAATTTTTTTTACAAAGTATTTTTACACTTTCATAGTGTTTTGACCCCCAGTTTGCTGATAGCTGGGATCCTAACAGGTGCTACCACCTCGGGTCAAGGTGGACCAGGGAAGACCAGCAATTAAGAGGTGGTTCCACTCACCTCAAAACCTCCTGATCAGAGGCTTTGCTGTTGGATGTAGTTTATCATCGTACCTGGGATGTAGATGTAGTTTATCATCATACCCAGGACAGTAGGGATTTGAGATGTTTATAAAATTATTTCCTCATGCAAAATAGTTAACAGTAGAATGAATTTCCAAAGTACTAAAATATAATTTCCTCCTTATAGTCAGGCTAAATCAGCAATCCTAAGAAATTACTGAGGTGCTAAGTAAATTTTTTTCTTTTTTTAGAATCTTGCTATAGTTATTAAAGATAAAAAGCAAGACTCACACTATTTACTACTCCTTAAAAGAAAAAAAAAAAGTCATCTAGGTCTTATATGAAGTTATATGTGGCAGACTGTTTATCCAGATGCCATAGACAACTAGTACTTGTACTTTTTGTTACAGCAGTTCTAGACATTTCTAGTTTGAACATAATATGCTACATCCATGGAGGTGAACTCACCTTCTCCCCCTCCCACCAAGAACTACCACTTTGTGGAACAGACACACCTGTGTACTTCACTGAACAAATTTAACCTTTTTATGTCAAGGTTCAATTGTTATTCTGTTAATGTTCACTCGCTATCACCTCCTCATTCATTCATATTGCACATGCATTTATCAAGCCTTTCAGTGGTTCTTGAAACTTCCAGTGGAGGAATTTTAGTATGTAAAAAAAAAAAAAAACACACATGCACACTTAACCTAATTCCATAATACTGTAATAGCAAATTTATGCTGGTGGGTGTCATATGTCAATCTTGTGGGATAGAGTATTATTAACAACTATTTTATTATTATTGCTACTTTTAGTTTTGCTCATTCTGAAATATACTCATCAGTAGATCAAAATATGTTTTATTTATTTCCATAATATATTTTCCTTAAATACACTGAGTTATGACCTGATCTCCTGCTGCATTTATTTCACAATCTGTGAAAGTCAGTGGACATAAGTAAAAAAAATTTATTACTACTAGCACTACTTGTGAAAGTTTCATATTTTTTTTTCTATTTGAATCCTAATTCTTAAATAATCCCCATATTGCATTGTTAACTATTCAACAACAATCATAAGTATGAATGTAGGTCATTATTTAAAGAAGTAAGAGGGTACAAATAAAAAGATTCAAAATTGATAAGTCTCTCCATTTCACTGAAGCGGACATTAAATGCATGACTGTTATCACCTCTATCTTACAGGTCTTTTTTCCTTAAAACCAAACAGCATCTCTGAAATCTTACTTGTCTTTCCTTCCAATCAAAATGGAATGGTCTATTAGTTATCCGAGGCAATAGCAGGTTGTAACATGAGCTAACTTAATGGAAAAACAAGCAGAATATATTACTATTATGTATGGTGTTTTTCGTCTCTACAATTATGCATCCTGTTACTTTGATGGCTTGTTAGTTTTTTTCAGTTTGGTTACATCAGTTTCATAAAAAATCTTATTCACTCTAATGATTATATATATAGCTAAAAGCATAAAATACTAAAAGCATATAGAAGTAAATGTGCCAAAATGTCTCAGACTTTTCACATGTGAACAAATATACTGAATAAAATAAGAAAAGTTAAAATAAGAAAGTTGATCATTTAATATTTATATTCTGTAAGAAAACGTGCAACATATTATCAGAAGTACACCTAAATGATAGAAATGGTACACAGTTCCAAATTCTTGAAGAGTACAAAAAAAAAAAGTATACATCTTTCCCTGCTTCTCTCACAGAAGAATTTGTGATAGCCCACTTTTAGAGAGTGCTGATCTTAATGCAAGAAAGTAAGTCATTCACAAAGATATAAAAACACAAAAATTATCATCATTAGCACTTAAAAGTGGATTTTTACGATTTCAAGAAAATTTTGCAATATTTTACACTCAATCTGTATGCTGTGCAGTGAAAATCTGAGAGAAAGAGATTTTCATAGGTAAAAAATTAATGCAAATGTTACAAATTTACATATGCAAATTTTGTAAAAATAATTTTAGTAATAAGTTTTTGTATTTTTAGATTACAGGATAAAGCATTAACATTTTAATAATCTGCAAAAGAACTTAGTATAAGTAATTAAATAAAAACAGAATAAGTAAAATAAAACATCACTGGAGATGAACAGTGAAGGTAGTTCTTTTACTGAGTATTGTATTAACTTTGAAAATGTTTTTTGGGGGGTTTTTTTTAAACATTTTTTGCATATTAAGAATTTTTTTATATTACCAATTTAAAATATTTGAAATAAATTAAACTATGTCTATCCCTTAACCATTGTAACATTTACAGATATTTTATGCATTTAATGCAACAGTTATTGAGACTATTGTTGTCAACATCATCATAAACATTTCAGATTTTTTAAAAGTGATTTTAGAACTCCTACTAGTTAAAATGTGAAAAGAAAATGCTATGCAAGTATTAAAAAAAAACATTCTTTAAAGAGGAAATGAGTAAATAGTAAAGAACTTTAAAATGCAAAAAGACAAAATTATATAGTTATTAGCTTGGAATTGGAAGAAGATGAGAAACTAATTATTATTATTAGTAGTAGTAGTAGTAGTCAGACCAAAAACCTCAAAGATTAAATTTACAGAAATATTTACCAAATACAAAAGACGTGATTGGATACCCAAGAATGTTATAATTAAAAAAAGAAGAATAAATAGACATTACAAGTGAAAGAGTTAGTAAAATCTAAAAGGGTCATTTAGAAAACAAAGGCATTAACCTTGAACAGACATGCTGTGAAGAGGAAGAGAAGAAGGTGGGTCAGTAAAGTTGGCAGGGTGGACAAACTACTGGTGGTAGGAGCACACACACAGGTTAAAACCTCACAACCCAAATGGACATGAGGGAACTTACAATAGTTACTTCAGCCGGTGCTTTGTCCACCTTCCTCAAAAGGGGTAGGGATGAAGAACTTTCAGATGAGTGGGTGGTAGGTTTGGCCAACTTCTGTGAGCCCGATTGAAAAGAGGGTGGCATCATCTTCTTTTCTCCAGCAGAATTTAAGGTAGCAACAACCGAATCCAATTCAGCTGTGACAGGGCTCTCCAAGTCACTAACACTTTTGTGAGCAGGTGGGGAACTTGGCACTGCAGGATCTGGAGACTTTACAGAGTTAAACACAGGCAACTTGGATTTGGGTAAGTATTCCTCATTTGACAAATTAATGAAAGGGTTTTTGGATTTGGGTTGAGGATTCTTTTGGATTTCTTCAACAAAAGGATTACCATTCTTATTTTTGGAATTAAAGAATGGATTTTTAGAGTTAGATGATGGAGAAGGAATTTGAGATGGGGAGAAATTAGAGGAGGCTGAAGTTTGCTTTGGTGGTGTGATCTGAGAAGTGCTTTTAGGAGAAGGAATTTGAGAAGGTGATTTAGGGCTGGGAATCTGGGAGAATTTTGGGGAGGGAATTTGTGAGACAGTGTGAGTAGCTGGTGGAGAGGAAGAAATAGTTGGAATTTGAGAGAGGCTAGGAATTTGAGATGGAGCATTGCGGAAAGGATTATGACCCTTTCCAACACTTGTTGCCGATGATTCCACATTGGAAGCTTTGTTTGCTGGGGGGAAATTTACTAGAATTTCAGTTGGAGATTTTTGAGGAATATTTGATACTTTTTCAATATTACTGGATTTGGGTAAAGGAGAAGAAGAAGGTGCCACCACTGATTCCTTTGGTTTATCAACAACTCGTCCTGATAAATTGTCCAGAGGCTGAGGTCTCCCCTTATCGAAGGGAGGTAAGGCTCTGGTTCTCGCAGTTTCCCGCTGTGGAAGCATAAAAGTAAAAGGGAGATAATCGTTGCATTTAGTTATGCAATATAAAATCTTTAAAAAATTTTTGGTCTAAATCAGAGTTGTCTGTCCTTGTTTTATTTCATCAACTGGCGGAGGGCAAAGAAAAATAAGTTCATCTACTTACTTACCAAAAACGCATATGGAAAAGGTGATAGATCTAAACAATTTTTATAAGACAACATCCCAAACGTTTTGGAAACTGAATTTTGTAACAAAATAAATGCAACCCACATTTTTTCCAGTTTTACAAATGCAACACAAAAAAAAAAGTAGAAAAAATAGGATAAATAAGCTCTTTTACAACACAATCACTCAATACAATGAAGATGGATATTAATTTTATCCACCATTATTATTCACAGAATTTTAATTTTGAATATCATTTAAACACAATAGAGATAGTTATAAATCATTATGGAATTATTGTTCCTTTAGAGACTTATTGTAAATATTTTTTTTTCAGAATTTACTTGTCATTTTTATTAAGGAAATAATGTAAACACTGAGACAATTATTGGCCTATGTTTTCTTTATTTTTTTTAAGTTCCTGAAATTTTTTGCAGCTTTATATCTTGAAAAGGTTTATAACATTCATCATTATCATCAATTTGATTTTTGTATATCAACCTCTAATTAGGCAAAATGATGCTTCGTGACCAGAGGTTTTGATTTAAGGTAATCCTTAAAATGTGCAAAGTTAATGTGTAAAAAAAAAAAAAAATAATTAGGGTGAAAGAGAGTTGAATGACAATATTGTGTGGAAAGAAAGCAAAGGAGAGTTGTGGAAAGCAAAGGGCAGTGGGAAAGAAGGGAAAAATAAATGATCAATTTTCTATGATAGCTGAAAAAGAACAGTTCCATGTAGCCAGAGTTATTGAATTAAGATACCTCTAAAATGCGTTTATTTTTATTTTGGAGTTTTTAAATTATCACAGTGATTTGTAATCAACAATAATATTGTCTGGCCAGCATTTACAAAGAACTGGTGGGGGGAGAGGCAATTTAAATGAGAGAACGGTTACATGCTAATTACAGAGTAATCTCCCTTATTTTCATATGAATAAAAAATATCTGTAAAAAATAAAAATAGTTCATTTTGCACATCCTACACAAGTTATGTAATCCACAAGAGAGAATTCAATAATTTAAAAAAAAATTTTCTCAGAAAGGCTGATCCAATGGGCCCATAAGATTGTCTGGTATAAATTTAATATTCACTAACATATGAAATGATAAACTGAATATAAATATTAAATCAAAAATGGATGAAGATTTCAAGTGAATAAAATTTTAGATCAAACATAAAAAATCTGGTAGCATTCTTAAAGTTGGGGTTTTTATACCACAATGGAAACATGACAATGTTTAAACTCACCTAAGTAGTGATAAAATAATTTTTTCCTTTTTAGAATTACCAATAAAACTAGTTTGAGATTTTCCTGGTTAACTCAGTTATCTTAAAAGAAAATCACCTTAACTTAAAATTCTTTCATCCTGTTGATGTCAAGTTTCTGAAACTAGATTTCAAATGTTAAAGATCATTGCAGGAAGGTTGGTTAAAAGAAGCAATCATATTAAAGAAGAATCCAATTTTTGAACTGGTATTGACCAATGAAAGAATAGGTCATATTGAGAACCACTTAGCACCTCCTTAGAAATATTTGGTTTGGCTGTTAGTAGAATAAGTTCTCATTTTAAAGGCAACACCAAAAACTGGCAAGTAGACAAATTCTGACTATGGTCCCTTATAATTACACCTTAAATTCTAATTGTTTGATATTTAAACTTATGGTCTGACCTTCAGGGGAATAAGTTGACCATATAAAGATAGAATGGTACCAAAAGTGTTATAGAAAATAGAATGATATTGAATTATTTATTCCCAAGCTGCTGCTGCCTTTTGATAATCAGAGGAATTTTGTCACATTAAAATATTTATTAAAACACAAATGAATGAATTGTTGAGCCTAAGAAATGCTGTACTGGACAACAGAATGAAAAAACTAGACCAACATAGTACATTTTTTTTTTGGACAATTAAATACCATCTTTGCTGGCATCAAGGACTCAGTTTCTTTCCCAAAATAAGGCTAAAGAATTTTCAGTATAAAGGTTGGGGAAGGTTATCTATGTCAGATAGTAAACTGAATTCCTGTAGGTTATGCAAATTTTCATGACTTACTACCCCCCCACCCCGAAATATGTTCTTGACACTGGCAAATACAGTATATCTACATATAAAATTCTGTGACTTCTGTTATTTCATCCATCACACCTTCTAAAATAACCATTCACTGACAGATTTGGGGGACAAGTGCAAATAGGCAAGGGGGTTACAAAATGCAGTTAGTTTTACTAGGGTACAGAGCTTAGTACATTTTCATTAATTTTTTTTTTTTTTGAAAAATTAAGTTTTATTATTTAACATACAAAATACCCCCACTATTTTAAAAATTTAATGATTAAAATAAATACTTATTTAATAAAAATGAAATTGTTTTTTTTTTTTTGCATATCTAAATTTTTATATATACAAGAATCCAGTTTGCCCTGCTTTTGTAAGAACTATAAAACAAATTACAAGGCCAAATGCTTCAAAAAGTTGGAATTTGCCTCCAGAAAGAAATATTTATGCATGAAGGATTTCAATCAGTGTCAGCATGTAGCAAAAAAAATTGTTTTATTTATGAGGTAATAGTGTTCAAGACTGAAAATACAGATTTAAAAACCTATGTGCCATGTCCTTTGTAGCTTTTAGTAAATTTTATCTCTCCAAACCCTGTTTTGCATCCCTTTACACAAGTTCATTAGGTTAGTTATAAGCCATTTTCCTCTGACCCTCTTGCCTTCAATACATCCTTTTGAGTGTTAAATTTTCCAAACCTTCTTTCCTTATGTGCCCTAGAAATTTAAACTTTCTCTTCCTGATAAGTATAAATTTCCTTTTTGTTTCCATTTTCCCTAAAATATTCAGTACCTGGTATTCTCAGCATCCTTCTGTAGAACCACATTTCTGTTGTTTCAAGTCTTTTTTTCATCTGTGATGAGACTGTCCAGTATTCACTGCTGAATAGGAGGACTGCTATTGCATAACAGTTAAGTACTCTTTTCCTTGTTGTAACATTTTTCCTATTTCTTAATACTTTCCTTAGCTTTTGGAAGGCATCTTTCACTATTCCAATGAACCTTTGAATTTTGGTGTTACACTTTCCATCCTATTAAAACTCTTCCCAGATATATAAATTATTGTATTTGATTGATTTTGGTATCCCCATTTTGTAATTTGCATGCTGGGCTGCTCCTTTTGCTAACAACCATATATTCTGTCTTTATGCAATTGATGTTTATTCCTCACTTTCCTTCACTACCATCTGTAGGAGTTCCTGTAGTTTCCATTCTGTGTCTGCTTTCAATATTGGTCATCTGCATAGAGTATAACTTCAATATTAAGCTCTCTTCCACTATAAATATAGCAAATTTTCAATTGTCTTTTCTGATAGTAAGTTTAAGATTCCTTTTTGTTTCTATTTTCTGGAAAATTCTTCATTGGTCACATACTCGATCCATGATATTCTTAGCATTACATTCTGTTACATTGTTTCCTCTTCATCTGTGAGAAAATTCTCCAGTATTCACTGCCATATAGGAGGACTGACATTACAATATTCAGCAATATTTTTTGTTTTTTCCTGTTTCTTAATACTTTGCTTAGCTTTTGGAAGGCATTTTCACTATTCCAATATACCTTTGGATTTCGGTGTCACATTTTCCAGCATCTGTTAAAACACTTAAGAATAGTTAAATTTCTGTACTGGTTTAAATAAATCTTTTCAAGAAATTAGAAAATTACAACTTGTCTTATTAGCTGATCAGTTCAAACAACCCTCATATTTTTTCAAACAATTAACAAGAGAAAGGTTTCAATTGAAATTTGATAGAAAAATTATAAACCCAGTGAAAGAATAGATAGTTACATTTTTAGTACTCTCCTTCAGTGTGTTAATTGACAGGTTGATTTTCTTTAGTGGCATATCAACACATCTATGGGTTAATGCTGAAATCTAAATAATTTGAACATAATTTTATGGCTTTAACTAATTTGAATGCAGTTGTATGCTTTCAACTACAAATAAAATGTATTGCTGATCATTTTACTATAAATATGTATTGTTGGTCCTTTTTTATATAAATATGTATTGCAGGTATTTTTACTATAAAAAATTTATTTTTATATTTTCATAGAATTTGTTTGGAGTGAGGGGGTTCACCATTTGCCCATATCTTGGACCATAAAAGGTGTATAGTGGACACAGCCTGCACTCCAACTCTGCTAGACACCATAAAAGCCAGCATTTGTTAACACTGGGCAGTTGCTTGAAGGGACACCACCAGTGCAACAGGGGTGAAGGTAAAGAATGACAATAACTCAGCTACAAGCTATTTTGGCAATATTGATTGATATCCAATTTATATCAGTGTTTGTCTGGGCCAAATGTGGTCAAATGGACAGAAAAAGCAGAACTTGCTTGTCAGATGTGTGAAGTGAAGTAGCCAGAACCTGTGACTCCTCTAAGACTGATGGTGTATTTGCTGTCTATCAGCAATTAAGTGAAGAAGAAAAAGCAGATGTTGAACACATAAATTCATCCCTTTACACAGTTTGTAAAGTAAGGGTTTTTTGTGTATGAGCAATTCTCTGAACAGTGCCTTCAACCAGGGGAATCTGTTGATGTGTACTCAAACTGGCCATATTGTTCAGGGACATCAGCGACCATGGTTTGGCATGCGCTTTTGTCAAAGGGTTACCAAATCACATGAAATGGCTCCATCGCACTTCTTCTCAGATGGAGGTATTGACCATCAAATAGATGCTCACCCGTACTCAAGCAATAATGAAAGACGAGAACCTAGACAAAGACTTAGCAGTAGAAAAATACACCGTGTGTGTGTGTGTGTGTGTGAATGGCTCATGCACACTGACAGGCAAAGCCAGAGTGAGCACTAAGGTTGTGAGTGAGATATTGATCAGAAAGCAGTTGCAAACCTTCTTCTTGGAATTGGTTAAGGAGTATGCATTAATGGTGGATGTTACGCTCATCAAATTGAATCTGAACAAAGTGGACAGAATCACCAGAGTCTCACAGAGGTGGCTGGAAGCAATGAAGAACGAGGCAGAACCTGTGCTACAAGTATGTGCTGTGGCTGGCAGCTAATTCAGATAAGGCAAATACACTCATACAATGGAGGACACCCTGGTGTAAAATGAATGATGTACTTTGTCAGGAAAATCACTCTGTATAGGATGAATGCGGTTTTAAGATCTGCTATTAAATTCTGCCTGGAATGTCTGTGAATCAATCTGGCACCGATCCAGTGGTAAAAAGGGAAACTGAAGACAGTAGATATATGGCAGAGACTAGGGATGGCTATCACCCATTACAGGGGTGTTCACTATTTGACCCTTATAGACAGTGGGTCTACCCGGTTTGCCATTTGGTGACCTCTATGACAAGAACATTTGGCTACTGTGATCCGGTGTCTCAACTATCTTTTTTCAGAGGGGCCCACCTAGAGAGATCTTGATAGATAATGATATAGCATTTAACAGCAGGAGCTTTAGAATGTTTGCTGAGAAGTGGGGTATCTGCCTGTGTTCCTAATGTGCATATGCACTATCTGGAAATGCCATTTTTGAATAAGCAGATTGCTGCCAGAAAGCAATGTTCTGTCCAGGAAGCAGTTTATTGGTATAATGTTACACCAAAGGATGGTGTCCATGGTGCAACTGCTCTGGCTAATGCTTTGTACCAGTATAAAAGCCAAGTGAAAGGTGTCGATTGAATCCCTCCACTTGAACCTGTGTAGGTTATGTACAAGAAAAGGAACATTGTACTAGTAAGGACTCCACTGAACAGATTCACAAGTAAATGGAGGATAAGGGACAGTGACTGGATTTGTGAGTCCCCAAGTGGTTTACATGGGGGGAATACTGTGCCATGTGAGAGACCTCTGCCCTTTTCTTCATATGGTGAGCAATTCTGTGGAGTGACAATGAGATATACATACCTGTAACAAAGAATGAAGACTATTGATGTTGACTCTAACCAATCTAGCAATAGTGACGACAATGAAGGTTGGCAGATCCTGATAGGGCCACCTCAAAAAGCAAATGAGCCTGCCAAACTGCTTCTTTGAAGAAGCAGATGTAAAAAGCCATCCCCTCAGCTGCTACCAGTATGATAGTGAGATTATGGGGGTTTTAGGGGACACAGTCTGTCCCCTTAGCATAAACAACATAAGATCACTTATGCTGTGCATGGGAGACTCAATTTTTGTGCACTGGGTGATGTCTCACGTGACCAAAAATTTGTGTAGCAACCTCACAAGATGCCATAAAAGCCAGCATTTGTTAACACTGGACAGTTGCTTGAAGGGATACCACTGGTGCAACAGGAGTGAAGGAAAAAATTATGATAACTCAGCTACAAGGTACTATCACCCTGGATCAGTTTGAACCTGGGAACAACAGCAATTAAGAGGTGGTTTCATGCTCATCAAAATCTCCAATCTCCCGATCAGAGTCCTGATGTACCAGATGTAGTTTATCGTCATACCCAAGACTACCTTCAATGCGAGTTGCTATATTGTCAGAAGATATTTGTTAGGCTCTACCATATCTTTATAGTATCTATAAAAAACAATGCAATCTCTTCACAAGCTGTCAAAAAAGGAATTTAAAAGAGGTAAATTCCAATGTGCTTACATGAGAAACTTGTATGAAGTAGTGAAAAGTTTTCAGCCCAACCAAGTTCCCAAAATCTGTAAAGTGTTTTTTTTTCCTATTGTAAAATGTCAGATTAGTTATCTTTTAAAATTATTTCAGATTATTAAATAAATCCTGTCAATGGACAAAGTATAGCATTCAGAAATGTTGAACTGTGAGTTGTCATGAAATTTGTTCCTGCAGAAGGAAATCAATGAGAGAGACCTTGGGATCCAAGTTGAAGCATGGTCTATGAAGCTTTCAATGATGTCAGATTCTGAAATTAATGTTCATGATCTAATTTGAGCCAATAAATGTCTTCCAGTTAAAACTTGCTGAAACAGATTATCCAGGAAACCTGTTGAGTTTGTAGTCCATGTATATTTGGGTATGTGGAAGCTGTTGGCCAAGTTGATACCAGAAACATGATTAAAGCAATCTGATATGGAAACCAAACAATAGTTCATGCTATAGTGGCACTTGGGGACTCTCTAGGCAAAGAAATCTCAAAACCTAGAATGTATTTTGATGACTATTTTTTGAAAAGCCAAACCATTAATGCAGAATACTAATTTAATTTGCTTTTCCAATTAAAGGAGACATTGCCAGGAAAAAAAAAAAAAAAAAAAAAGCAGAAAGGTGTTCACTTTTTTTGAAGGGCAATAATTGGGATTGGCATGATGATGAATTTTTTTTTTTTTAAAGAATTTGGTGTTTGACTCCGATATGTTTGAAGCAGCAAAGTGGTTTTGGACTACTGTAACTGAGTAGGACAATCTAGCAGGTAACCGTAGTGGACTGGTCCTCGTGGTAGGCAATAGGCGAAAACTATAGGCGTAGCCAATTGGTATCCTCTTATACCTCCACATCGGTCTGGCTGGTGTCAGTCATAAATATAATCATATTACTGTGAGGAGGAACTCAGGTGTATGCATATTCATTACATCAGACTGTATAGAGCATCCACCCATATCTGACTATTTGCCCCTCCCTGCATTTCCACATCTTAAAATTAGTTTGAAAAGGAAAAAGTTTCCAATTGATTCTGAAGTGATCACTAGCAGAAGAGCATTTCAATGATTAAACATCAGATTTTTTTTTTTTTTTTTTGCAGGGCAGTGGGTATGTTAAAGAAATTGTGTCAAATGTGTTCAATTGTAGGGAGAATAATTGGAATAGTATACACATTTAATGGAGCTACATTATTCTTGTCTTGGTCAGGCCAAGAACTTTTCAACTTACATTATAGTTGGAATATAAGCTTATTTTTCCATACTTTTATTATTATTTTTTTTAAGTGTAGTCCAATTATTGAACAGCCTTTGAAATCTGTAAATTGCACAAATATAGAAGAAAGCCTAAAAACCTCAGGATATTCAACTTCATAATTCTCTAGAAAATATTTACATTTAGGAAGAGAAAAACAAAAATCAAAGAAAAAAGGCCTTGAAAATCTTTTCAAGAATATAGTCTTAAGAAAAATTCATAAACAATTCCAAGAAATATTTTTTGATTGTAAATTAATGACACCCTACAGCAAAGAATTGATGCTTTTAAAAATGTTTGAATTATTACAACTTATTTCTAATAATATAAGACATTGAAAATTTCCAAGACTTTGATTAAACAAAAGTCAGATTATATTACATAGAAGAATTCTAGAAAAGTTGAAAATAGTTTCATTCTTGATTTAAGGGGGGGAGGCTAAATTTCATGATTTTAGAATTTAAAAAAAAAAAAAACATTAAGAAAAGAAAAAATTGTAAAAATAAATGGAACATAATTCTGTAAAAATAATTTAATAAAATTTTTATATTAATTTTTTACCTGTGGGATTTTGGATATTTTTACTGGTGGAACAAAGACTTCATTTGGTAAGGCAGTCATTTTTTGTTGATCGAGGGCATCAGCTCTGAAAAATAAAGTAAATAAGTTTTAAAATCTATAAACAAAATTAAAAAGAAATTGAATGGAAAAACTTATATTTATTATTTCAAATGTTATTATAGTGGATACTTGTATTTGAAATAGGCACCCCATTTTTGCTTTTAATTTTAAACAATGTGTGTTACATGTATCAGACTGTGTATTCACAAAATCTTAATAAAATTTGTTCTGTACTTTTTCCTAGAAAGGTCACTTCCTATCCAAAAAAGGAAAGCTTATATTTGTGATACTGCAAAAGATGCTGTAAGAATGATTAGTTTGTTGTATTGCTCCAGGAAATACCAAACTACTGTCATGCTCTATGTTCATGAGAGTCACAACAAAGCAAGAAGGAAGTATTGCTGCCATATCTGGGCTGGAGGTGGTACTACACAATCCTCACTGTCCAGTCAGGACAAGAGTTCAAAAGTGATTACGTAGCCTTGTGTGTGATTAATTATAATCCACCCTGCAACCCTTATCCCATAGATGTGTTAAATAATAGTTTAGCAGACTATTATTTTCAGGGGTAATGATATCTCTGCTCAGACTTCCTGAGGTTGACCTTTGGAGTCAGATGGAAGACAAAACAAGGAAGTTGATTTTGATTGACTGAACAAGCATGAGAATGATAGAAAAAGGGTTTTCAGCGCGCTGGTTCTTATATGTAAAGGAATGTAGAGGTGGTCTCTTTTGTGACTCCTCAGTTGAAGAGAGTGACCCCACTGCATAGTAGATAATGTATACGTTGACGTGATTAATAAATAGTTAAATTAAAATTCCCTGTTCTTTTTTACCTGTGGACTCAAAACAAGCGATCACTGGCCAAGAGAGAAGAATGACCTTTATTAACAAATCAAGACCATTGACCAAGACCACCCTGTCTAGGGGAGCTATGCAATAGATGAAACATTGTGAGCCTTTCACTACTACATCACTATTACTATGGCAGATGTTTTGACGAGTTACATTCCTTAGTTCCACCAATTTGGACTTTCACAGCTAGGACCCACCATGCCATGTACATGGTAGCAAACCATCCCCATTTTCTTTGTGTCCCTTTGATAAAAAAGCAAGTTATGTTCAGATAGCTTCTTGCCCAGAATTGTTGCTTAGTGGAACAGACTATTGAGTGAATTCTTCCCTGACCACTACAATCTTGGCAGGGTTAACCAATATCTTTCCTGTCATCATATTATGCAATTTTTACTTCTTGCCCACTCAAGACTATCTCACTCATTGAGTGACCCTTGCTGAACTAATAGTAAATTAAAAAAAAAAAAAAATTAAAATGGCAATATTTCATTGTGAATAAAGCACATTTCCTCCTGTCTAAATCTGAATCTCCCAATTGCATCTACACTCTGTAGAAAAAACTTGGTATCTAAGTTGTAATCTACAAATGACTAGTTTAATGGCCCACACAATACTTGCTATATTCCCAATATCTTAACAGTTTATTGGATATTATTGACTTATTGATTTGTTTTCTATGGGTTACTTAAAAGCCAGAAAATATTTTTAGATTCTAAGATTATTTTTTGAGACTTTTTTGGAGATAATGATTTAATAATGATACAAGTCTTACTAATTAACCCATAGATGGGGGAGAAGAGGTGGATTCATACCTTTCTCAAGGGTATTTGTGCATAAGTGAATCTAACAAACCCAACTGAAATTGAAACTCAGTTCTCCAATGAACAGTTCGGAGCTGTTATCCATTACACCACCCACACATCCAAGCTAGTATTCCCAAGCAGTTACCCATCTAGGTACTGACCAGGCTTGATGTTGCTTAACTTTGGTGATCATAAAGGAACCAATGTTTCAACATGATATGGCCATAAGCCTTTATTGGATATGCTACAAAATGTGTAGTAATTAAAAGAAATATCTGTACTACTGATTATAATTTCACATGATGTTCACTAATAAAATTCAAATGAAAAAGTAAACAATACTAACCCAGTGTAGCTACTGGTGGAGGAACTAAGAGATGTCTTATTTCTGACATGGTTAATCACATCGTCCTGCATGCTTACATCACTACAAATAAAAGCAGTTTACAGCATTAAACAACAAAGAAATTTATTAAATGAAAGAGTCCTGTATGAAGAAAAAGACAAAGGTAAAATTTATGAGGAATCTTTTGAACAAAAAGGTTTCTCTCAGAGCAAGATTTGCTGAAACTGTATATGAGCAAGTTGATGAATTCAATAATTTTAAATTGGGTACATAATAAACTGATGAGAAAGAAAAGCGAATAGAAAAATAATGCCAAGTTGCATAACGAAAGAATAAGAAATATTTAGAGAAGATTAAGAATTATCTCCCTTAGATTTTAAAACGAAACCTGAATGTTTTTTAGATAGAAATTTAGTCAATAGAATTTATATAGGATGGCAGTGTTGAAAATTCAAGTAGTCTTTAAACGAAAGAACAGTTAATGAAAACTGACAAAATCCTGATTAATAATTTTTAGAAAAAAACTATTTATTTACAAAAATATTTTATACATCCTAAAAGAAAAATATTTTAACACATGTAATATAACATCAAGTAGAAGCTTATGGAGCCATTAGACTAATTCAGCTTTAGTGCTGAAAAACGTTATATTTATTGGATAGTTACAGGCGAGTAGGGAGATAGGGTGTGCTTATTTTATTACCACAACACCCAAATTTGTGTATATATATATATATATATATATATATATATATATATATAAATAAAAATAAATAAATGTGTGAGAATGTGTATTTAGGCAGCAAATTCTCTTTCAGGCATGTCTGATTGAATAATTTACAAACGTGATGTCTACTTATTTTGGTCATAATCCTTTCATATTCATGAATATTTTCCATATATTGCAGTTAAAGGAGGCTAAAAATGCACTTTAACAGTGAGAATCACTTCTATTTCCCCAAGTACTTTCCATCTCTTTCTGAGATCATCATCAGTGGTGCAACTGGTAAGGCAAAAAACTATTTGTAGCTATCCATTACTGAGTTTTTCTTTTGCACTTAAATGCTATGGCTTTCAGTTATGCTTTAGCATTCATTAAATTTTCATACTTTAACGCACACTAAAATATAAAAGTGTGTGTGTGTGTATATATATATATATATATATATATATATATATATATATATATATATACACACACACACACACACAAAAATGGATTTATTTTTAATCCAATATTTTTATTACTTCTAACATTATCATAGTGGAAATAGTAGATACTTTGTATCTGAAATTGACACTATGATAACATTTGAAGTAATAAATAATACAGTATGTACCTTTTTTAATTGAGAATGAATTATTGAAAAAAAATCAAGTATTTGTGGAAGGTTTAGGGAGTGTAAATTCATCCCTGTAAAAATATTCAACTCACCTACAAAGTAAAGGGAAAAAGAAGAAAGCCAATAAAGTGTAAATCCCAAATTTTTATATTCCACATATTTTTTTTCTTTAACGAGACACAGGAACATTTCTTTCTGACACCTGTTGCTATGTCAACTTGGTCTGTTACATTTGAGTCTTACTCAGACCATCACACAGACTGACTACTTAATATGTTATCCTTTTATTTATATTTAGCACACAATCATGGCTTTTTAAAATGATAAACATTGCCAAAGAGTGAAGGTAGTTAAAAAAGGCAGTGTCATGGTAAAAACAAACAAACATCCTTTTGCCACTGTCTTATTGCTGGCATGTTTGTCCCTTGAACTTTCAAGAAGCTGCCTATCTGCTATTAAGCTAATTGGTAGCTTGTGTTATGGACATAGCATCCCTTTTCATTGCATGACTTTTTATTTTTTGTCTCCGATTGGAAGCTGTTATGTTTATTCTCTTAATATACCTGAAAGTGAAATGACAATGTTAAAATTTGACACATGACAAAAGACATTATATGAGGTCAACTTCCATTTATAGCCTGCAAAAAGATGTGACAAAGTTTAACGTATATACAAAAAAAGAAAAAGAAAAAGCCTGTTAAAAGGATTACTGTATATCCCCATGGCAATTTTCATCATTTTAGTATTTAACAGTTTTGTTGCCAATTCCCAAGCAGAAATTTACACTACTATTACTGTATATTCCCATGGCAATTTTCATCATTTTTGTAGAATCAATATGATACTCACCTACACAGGAAGGTTCCAAACTAGCATCCAGTTGGCAGACGGGGGTGAGTGAGCTGTAATTCAACACAGCTCTGCACTCAAGCAAACAATGTTGAATAATGGATATTTACCTATCACAATATTCACACTAGAACCAGCAGCCAACCAGGACTCAGAAAATGGGATTGCCTAAGTAGCAGAATAGAACAGTCCAGCAGATTGTTTCTGTTGAACTCTCTGCCTTGTGAAGAGAGGAACCCAGACTAGGCTTTGCCGAAGGGCAAAATTTTGTCTGGAGGGGTAGGCAGGCCCTGACCCAGTTTATGTGGGCTCTAAGGGAGTATTTTGGGCCGAGCCTACAGCCTCGGAGAACACACAGTAAACTCTGCCTAGTGCCACATACTTTCCTCATTGGGGTGGGGGGCTGTTAAATATTAACAGTCCAGCTTGCTACATATACCAGCTGTTCTAACCTCTGGGGATTGGAGAGCTTGCAATACAGCAGAGCACTAATCTGTTTATTCAATAGTTTTAAAAAAAGCTATTTTTTAAAAATTTTGATAAAACAGAAACATGAAAATGGATTAATATATTTTCTTTTCTTGGGAATTGACATCAAAAATTTAAATAAAAGTAATTGCTCATTTTACAATGAATGTAAAATAATAGCTAATTGAAAAATATGGATGCTGGAAGGTTTCCCTATTTCATCTCTAAGTTTCTGTATGGTCTGTTTTTTTTTTAACATGCAGTCTTGTGTTGTCATAGTGGAAAATGATCAATTTGCCAAAAGTCACCCATTTTCTTGAATAACTGCATTGATGAGTTGGACACAATACTTTGCAATTATTGTTTTGCCAGCTGGAAGAAGCTCAAAATTAATTATCTCTATCATTCCCACCAAACAGACAGCATCAACTTTATTGGATGCTTTAGCCATGTATTCTGCATATTCAGAAGTTTGATTCTAGCTCCATTTGCATCAAACATTAACATAAACAATCCATTTTTCATCCAAGAACAGCTCCTTTTCATGGTGGGACAACAAAGAAATCACTATAACACAATCAAGTTAGAGAATGTGGCACCTATATGTTAAATTTGGAAACAAACCCAAGTCTTTTCAATATGGCGAAAGGCAGTTGAGATATCGATTTTCAAATATCTTCTGTCAAAATCTTCAATTTATTCTCCACGATAACAAGCAGAATGTCTTCATAGATGTCAGAAGGTTGTTCCGGGTATAGTTTATCATTTAGGTAAAAATCACACTGATGACATTTGGCAAACCACATTCTTATTGTCTGAAGTGCTGGAACACGATCCAAATAAACCTGAATGTTTTTGTGATCATTCCAATGCTTACTCCTTTCCAAAATTCATAGCTCATAATATGGTGAAAGTGCAACTTTACATTCTCCATCTTTAAGGTAGTTATTTGTGGACAAAACATCAACATTCAACAAAGTCTGATTCACAACTGAATGATGCAAGGTTTTGATCTAGAACACACCAGAAATCAGCACCAAAACAAACACCAGTGTCATGACTTAATCATTTCATATTAACAATGAAAATCAGGGACAAACTTTTGCAATGATATCATTCTAAAGCATCTTTTACACAAACAGTAATTCAAATAATTATAATATTTGTATAATACAGAATGTTAAAATATTAGCAAAAGTTTAATCTGTGTTCACAGGTTAAGTTAAGAAATGGCTGAAAATGACCAAAATTTTTTTTTTTCTATAAACAGTGAAGTTTTTGATCCCTGTTTTGCCACCCTTGGGAACCCAGACTGATAAGAAAGAGCTAACTATATCATTATTGTAGAATAACAAAATTTATACATTTTACTCAAGATAGGTGTTAATTAAAACAGCTTTAATAATTACACCTTAAATTTCAAATATTAAACATATTTCATAGAAATTTCAGAGATTTAAAAAAAATTCTTTTACATTTTATATATTTTATTTTTTACATACCTGAAATTTTCAAATAAGCTGATGTAAATGCAAAATCTTGACTGCATATGTTGTTAAGAGTTGGTCAAGTTTTATGAAAATCTGCAATTTCTTTATTAATTATTATGTTTAAGTTTTTTGTAGTTATTTTTCATAAAAAATTATAGCAAATTAAACTGCATTTGTTAGTAACTGAAGAGAGAGATATGAATGAAATTTCTTAAATGAAGCATTATTATTATTATTATTATTATTAATTCCCAACCTTGGAATGGTTAATGGTGGCACATTTTATCTGTTTGCAAAAATGTTGAGTGAAAAGGGCCCTGGGACAATCATTTATTCATTGCCTGTGATTGTCCTTTTTAAAAATGGGTTTTTAAATTTTTTTTCAATAATTCATGAGGCAACCAATTATTGAACAGATTTGCTCATCCAATTGTTTTCAAATACTTTTATGAGATATGTGAAAAATCTGTGATTTGTGTTGTATGACATCAGCATATTGATTCAGTTGTTATCGATGACTGTAGGCTTACCAGAATGTTCTCAGTCTTCTGGCTCAAGATTTCCACTTCTGAATCTAGTGAACCACTTAGGAACTAATACTCTCAGCTATGGCGCATATATTTTTTGCTGTTTGTACTGCAATTTTCTTGCATTTTCACATTTAAAATTTGCAATCCAAACAAATCATATAAAAAGATGCAGTGAAATATCACCTTTCATAATATGTATATCTGAAAATGCTACAAACTTGTTCCAATCCAATAGAAAAGTTTCCTGAAAGTTATAATAGAAAGCAACAGAACTATAATAAAAAAAGAGAAGTTCTTTGAAGATTAATAATGATAGCATTGGATTTTTTTTTTTTAAACCTGGCCAAATATTTTACATAATTATTATCTCATTAGTTAGAATCAATAGTTTTTCAAAATTTTTGAAGAAAGAAAAATTAATTTTCAAAAATCAACATTCAAACAATAGATTTTGAAAGATAAGTTGGCAGACATTTTTTAAATATTTGTTTTATACAAGAAAAGCTTAAAGTTTATTAAATGTTCTCTCTTTTTATTGAAAAAACAAATTTAAATCTGAAATATGTGGTCAGGTAAAAATAAATATTATAAAAGCTTATAAAAGGTAAGAGTAAATATTTGCTAGTAGTTAGTGAAATATTGGTTATTTGATTAATTACATTAGGCAGTTTACCTATTTCAATTCAAACTTGTTAATAGTTTTTAGTTTTGTTAATATTTTCTAAGAAACAAAGTTAAATAAGGAGAGACAATGCAAGAAGTTTGGAAATATGTCAATTAAAAATATTTTTTAAAGGTATGAACAGAAAAGGATGTAATTAAATGTTATGAGAAGCAACATTTTATATATAGAAAATGGTAAGAAAAATGAAAACCAATTTTCGAATAGATAAAAGGTTTGTAGAAAAAAAATGTTGGAAAGAGTAGAAATAAAGATGTTGAAATTTTAATGTCGACAATGAAAACATAAGTGGTGAATTTAAAATTTAAAAAGAAAAATTATGATTTAAGGGAAGTAACTCATGCATCAGAACGCCATCTTTAAAAATATTGCGTTCAAGGGAAGTAATTCATGCATGTCATATAAACCAGGCATGGGCAACCTTTTCCAAGATGTGGGCCGCATGAAATATGCCTTACCATAAAACGGCACGAGTAAAAGACAAGATAATTTTTTTGTTGAAGGTGTCTCAGCCATTTTCATTATAGAAAATGATATGCATAATCATCTGCATTAGAAAGGAAAAAGTTAATTTTTGTTTTGGATAAAGGATTTTATCTATAATTAAGTTTTCATATATCACTGCTGTGTGTGATTTGTTTCTAATTTATTCTTCATTTGACAATACAAAGAATTTTTTTGTAAAAAAATAAATTTCTTCTGCCAAGAAAAATAATTATTATGAATGTTCCCTGTTTTGAATGCAAAACATGTATTATCTACCTTAGTTAAAATTCGCCAATGATTGAAAATGCTGAAAACTCTACCTTCAATGAAATATTACAAAATTGAAGAAACATTAATGTTTATATGCATGTAGTTATTTATGAGAGAATGTGTGAGTGAACAAGTGAAAATGAAATGAAAAAGAATTTTTCAATGTTATTTTCCTCATGACATTGTGTGCAATCCAGTAAGGCAAACAGGCTTCAGTTTGCCCATAACTGTCACAAACAATAACACACAAAAGGAAAGGAAAGAAAGAAATTGTATAAGTAAAAAAAGAAAATTAAAGAATAACAAGTAAAAAAAGAAAAGAAAAACTGTAACACGGAAAACATGCAATATTGAAAGAGCAGGTTCAAGCTGAAAGTTAATAGTACAACTATCGCTGTACTAATAGCTATTATTCAGCTGAAAAATCTGAAAAACTTATTTGTCAGCTTAAAATTTTTTAGAGTTAGTAACTAATAAAGGGTTAGATATGTATTAATTAAGGCTGTTATCCAATAACACATGCTAAACACAGACAGAGCCAGCAGTGATGGCAGATACCTTTCTTCCTCAATTTCACTGCCAGTGTCAGCAGCCACAGCGTGTATTTCCTTCCGTGGCTCTTGGGGAGATGAGACAACACTGGGGACACTTTCGCTGTCTCCGTCAGCGACATCAGAACTAGCACTGAAATAACGGACAGGAATATTAAGCTATCAATACTAGCAGAAGACTCAAGTTTCATAACAGTGAGAGATAGAAAGGACTAAGTATGGACTTGAAAAATTTATATATTTTAAATTATTTGTGATGAACATATTCCTGAGATCATGAAAATTATATATAACTGGGTGTTTATTCTAAATTTTGTTCAGACTATATAAGTTTTTTTCTTTCTTTTTTTTTTTTTTTTTAAATTTTTTTTTATATATCCCACATAGGTAAAAATATAAGAAAAAGAAGTTGGGAATGCAATTGGAATCTTTAAGAACATTTATTTAAACTAACTTTACTGGTTTCACAGTTCTATGATTTTCAAAAGTTAAATTGAAGCGGAGAAATGTGTGGTTATGATAAGATATGTCTTACTTACGACTGTACTTGGAGAATTCTTTCATTTTTATGCAAAAAAAAGTGGGTCAGATTGCTGTTTAAAAAAAATGCAATCTACTTAGTTGATTATGATCAGGTATAGTAATTTTGCACCAAAAATTTATGGTCATAAAATTTTAGTGTCAAAAATTGGGAATGTCCTGTTTCAGTGAGTGTGGCTAAAGGCAACAAAGTGTTAAGTAGTTCATGACAACCAAAGTTGTCATATTCTTAAAAACTCCAGTTGCATTTTCAAAGTAGTCCTTTGAGAAAGACTATTAAAAGATAGAAAACTCATTTCAACTTTTGTAACAAACAATGAATCATACAACAGTTACAAACAGGAAAAAGAACACCTGACATATGTTTAACTTAATGTAAGAGAAGAGTCAAATTTAAAGATATGAAGATTCTTAGATCAAACACTATTTAAATCCTTATTGTCATATTCACAACATTTTGGCTGTTATATGCTCCGGCTTTCTTCAGGTGATATATGCTGAAACTTTGAACTGAAACTGAACACAACTCTTTGGATTAAGTCACTGGATTCCCAAAGAATAACAAGTAAAAAAAGAAAAGAAAAACTGTAACACGGAAAACATGCAATATTGAAAGAGCAGGTTTAAGCTGAAAGTTACTAGTACAACTATTGCTGTACTAATAGCTATTATTCAGCTGAAAAACTTATTTGTCAGCTTAAAATTTTTTAGAGTTAGTAACTAATAAAGGGTTAGATATGTATTAATTGAAGAAAGAAGTGTGAGTTCAATACCTGGCTACAGCAGAGGAACAAAAACTTGGAGAGTTAAGTTACTAAAGGGAGATAACCGAAACTGAGATATCCAGAACTGAGATATCCAGAAAAGGTATGGCACGTGGAACTAGAACAATCTACCCTGGTGGACGAAAATAAAGGCTTTCAGGTCAAAATTCCAACATATATCACCTGAAGAAGGCTGGAGTGTACAACGGTCAAAACATTAGGAATATGACAATAAAGATGAGGACAATAGTCTAAACAATGTAAATAGTGGAAATAGTTACAATACCTCATCTTGGAAATAGACAGGCCAACAAACTCTTAAATAAAAATTAGAAAAACTCACCATTGTCCTTTTTTTTTTTTATTATGTATAAGAAAAAAAATCATCCACACAAAATGACTAATTTTTGTGTCCTTGATATATATATATATATATATATATATATTTATATATTTTTTAATGGGGTGTTTAAAACCTTATGATACCAACACTATGACAATGGCCCACAGTACTAATAGAGACTTCCAAATGACAGTGAATGCTAAATAATTTTCTCACAGATGAAGAGATAAAGCAACAGAGGTGTGTGTCTGCTGATTAATGCCAAAATACTATGGGCATAGTATATGAGTAATGACAGAATTTTAACGAGGATACTATAAACTGTTGCTTACATTCAGAAAGAGATAGCTGAAATTTCTGGGACACATGAGGAAAGAAGTCTAAGAGAGATTAACACTCACAGGATATTGAAGACTAAAGAAGCAGAAAGAAACTGTAATCTACTTGAGTTTGAAAGAATAGATGACAAGAAAAAGAGGGATAAGTTACTTAGAGTAACAAAAGGAAGTTGTGGAGCGCCATGATTTTCCACATCTGAAAAGGACATGCTTACATAGTCACATTAAATTTTTTGTATTTTTTTTTTATTTTATTAGAATTAAATAATTAAATCAGAATTTTCAGTCTTTAACAAAATAAATTTCAAAATGAGTTCATTTTTCTTCAATATTTCAATAATGAATGTTATCAAAAAAAATAAAACAATGTGAAAAAACAAGAGAGGACTAGGATTTTTTTAACCCCATAAATCCATGAAATAATCATTATTTATTTATAAAATGAAACTTACATCAAGGACTGACAATGAGAAGTGATGATAATCCCTTTTCCACCAAAATGGACAAATTCAAACATTTTGTTATAAGGTCTGCAAAGTCTGTCTGAAGTATTTATGTCCATATCTGGGGCTTCTAGGATCATTATAAAATGTGGACATCCATTACCCAAATGACTATTCCTAACCAGTCCTTATGTTAAACAGTTTCAAGAAAAACCACTTCCGGTTGTCTGCCCTTGAAAATATTCTTTATATCTTAAGTTTACCTTCCACAAAAGCGAGAAGTTTTGAATGGATTTATATTTAATTTAATCTGCCTTTTGGGAAGCCTAATACACCAATAAATTCCAGAAAATTTCTAAAAAATATAATAAAATAAACGTTTTTTTATTAACTTATTTACTTTTTCAATAATCACAAATTTAGGAACCAAATTCAATAACAAAAGAAACTTACCTTTCAGGCTCTTCTGGGGTAACAACTAAAATAAAATAAAAAACACATTTTTAAAAAAATTCTAGACAAGCACAGACACAGTCTTAATTAAATTAACCTACTTTTTTTATTATGATGATAGTTTGAAGAAATTTAATTTATTTATGTAAATTATCATTAATAATTGAATTTTTAACATTCAATGTCATGTCATTTTTTTGATTACATACAGAGAGAAATTATCTTAAGGGGAGATAACCTATACAAAACAAACCTAGCATATCTGATGATACAAAAAGATAGAGAACAAATGCTATCATAAGCATATTACTAGCATCCAAAAGAAGATAAATGATCTGTTACCACCCATCCAAAACTATCTTTGCAAAATGGAGCTTAACCATTATATCTTAAGAATAGCTTAAATGGAATCCTTATAAAGTAATGTCACATTTTAAAGATAAAATTAAAATCTGTTCAAACAGAAAAGATAAATTTATTTGTCAAGAACATAATTATTATCTTGAAAATAACTCAGTTATGAGTCCCATAATCTATTAGGGTTGTAAGGGCATCACATGTACTCCAGTAGCAGTGGTGTTTCCTGGGCAAGATAGCCTGACATAGCACAATACTCTCCAGGCTGGTTTTGAATTCAGAGTTTTTCTTCTCCTAGACTAGTCACCAACCAAGGTGATAGGACACAGTCTGTCCTGCTAATTTCCCATAGTTGGGAGAAGACATGGATTCATACCTTTCCCAAAGGTATAGCATATAAATGAATATAATGAATTCGACTGGAACTTGAACTTGCCTCTCTGATTCCTCAATCCAAGCTGCAATCCATTACTCCACTGACTAGCTCTTCCTAAATAGACTTTAACCATTAGCACTCTGCATTATTAATATTACTTCTCTTTTCACTGCATTCTTTTTGAAGGCCTATCAATTGCAGTATCCTTATTGTTAATTTCACTCAAAGTTGTTTTTCAAAGTTTGGCCTTCTTCAGATGGTTGGAATGTCGAACTGAACCGTTTATTTCACTCACTGGGGTAGACTGTTCTAGTTCCACATGCCATGTCTAATGGATGTCAGTTATCTCCTGTTAATTCCCCTCTGAAAGTTCTCCACTGCTTTAACCAGGTATTGAACTCACACTCTGGATTCTGTCACTGGATCTAATGAATGCCTTTATCCACTGTGCCATGTGTCCTTGAGTACACAGGGCGCATTGGATAAAAGCACATGGAACTAGAACACGTCTACCCCAGTGAGCGAAATAAAGGGTTCAGTTCGACATTCCAACCACCTGAAGAAGGCCAGAGCGTACAATGGCCGAAACGTTGTGATAAACATGGCAATGAAGATGAGGACAATAGTCTGAATGATGTAAATAGTGTACATAATACCTCATCTCAGAAATATAGACAGATAATGGCAACACAACTATGAAATTTAAACATGCTATTTTTCAGGGATGAAAGTTACTTTAAGTGGCAGGATAAACTTACTGTATAACAAATTAAGTCACATACAGAGAGATAAATGTTAAACTTGTAAAATGACACAAACCTGTATGATTTTGTTCTTCAAAACGTGCCTTAAAAATATTACATTTCATTTGTTCTGGGGGAATTGACAGTGGAACTGACTTTGCAATAAACTTTTCTTGGTTGTTCTTCATATCATTTACATCTTTTGTCTTCACAACAACATTACTTGGTTGTTCAATTCTTTTGATTTTTGCAGCAGCCACTTCTGAAGCATCTGCAGAAAAAATAAAATGCATTTAAATAAACAATCATTTTTTTTTTTTTTTTGTGAAGCTAAATTATTTTCATCACTTTTGAAAATTCTTCATAAAATGTTTATAGTAATATACAGATATTATTGGAGTGTTCAGAAAGTAATTCCATATTTCATCACTATGACTTATATGTCAACAAACCAAGACTAAATAATAGGAAATACCATCTAGAACTAGTTTGTCATCTCTTCTCCCCAACAGTGTTTTATTTATACTTTTTGGTTGATATAGGATATCAGTTGATTGTTGTGTTATGTTCCTAGGATACTAGTTCTTGTTTCACTACCTGATTCAAAGATTGAACTCATGACCACTAGATGACAATAACAGTTTTAACCAATTCTTATATCCACAGTGTTTAATTGGGAAAACTTACAAAAAGGGAATTTGGGTATCTTGTGAGCTTTTGCCTGAAAATCAAGCACAATTTTCTATTATCTGTGAAAGGGATTGAGATCTTGACCACTGTTGGACAGTCTCCTCAAAGATGAAGAAGAGACTTGAGGCAGTGGAGGTATGGTAAGGATATCATGGACTGAGAGTGTGAACAACAATGAGTTTTTGGAGAAGATGCAAACAAGGAGGAAGCTTATACTTAACATCAGGAAGAGGCAACTGAAATTTCTGGGACACATAATGAGAAAGGATGGCTTGAAGAATCTGATACTCACAGGTCAAATGAGGGAAAGAGAGACAAGGGAAAGCAACGCATGACATACTTAGCAGACGAGCAAGTGGATAACAGAACAGGGCCTGGGGAAAGTAGCAAAGAGACAAAACTTATTGAGAGCTACAAGGGATAGAAGGAAGTGGAGAGCCATGATCCCCTACATCCTGAAGGGACATGACACGTAAGAAAAGAAAGATGACAGTAATACATGTTTAATCAACTCTTATATCCACTACATCACCATCCTGTTTAGAGTGCATTTCAGGGTTTAATTGGGAAAATTGCAAAGAGGAAATTTGGGTTCCTCATGAACTTGTGCTTGAGAACTGAATGCAATGTTCCACCATCTACTGCAGTCTTTTAACCATGAATGTCAAACTTTCATTTTATATCACATTGTTACAGGTGATGAAAAATGGATTTTGCATGTCAATAGAAAACAGATAATTGTTGTCAGAAAAAAGAAGAAACATGTACCGACATGAAAACTCAATCCACAAAAGCCTTTGCTTTTTGCCTGGTGGAATATGAAAGATGTCATCCATTATGAATGACTGGAATATGGAAGGACCATTACTGCATATGTTTAATGTCAGCAACTTGGTCAGGTATATAAAGCATTACTTAAAAAATATCCTGCTTTGTTAAAGAGAAAAAGTGTTATTCTCCAGCAATGGTGCATACTGCAAAACAAACCTAAGAAAAAATAAGATCATTAGGAGGGGAGGTTCTTAAAATTGAACAAATGAAGATTATATTTGTGTGTTTGGAAACTAATTATATATTTAATTCCTATAAATTATGAGTCAACCAACCAAGGCCAAACTAAAGCTAAATAGTAGAAAAATGCATCTAGAATTAGTGTTGCTTATGCATTTCAGAGTTTAATTTGGAAAAGGTTCAAAAAGAGAATTTGGGTTCTTTGTAAGTTTTTGCTTGAGAATTGAAGACAGCATTCTATTATCGGTGAAAGGGATTGAACTAATGACCACAAGATGACAGTAACACATGTTTAAGTAACTCTTATATTCACTATTCCACCATCTCATTTACAATGCATTTCAGGGTTTAATTGGGAAAACTTGCAAATAGAAAATGTGGCTTCTTTTTTTTTTTTTTTGGCTTATGAACTGAACACAACGTTTCGACACCTGCTGCAGTGTTTTAACCAAGAATGTCAACCTTTCATTTTTATATCTCATTGTTACAGGTGATGAAAAATAGGTTTTGCATGTCAACAGAAAACATAATGGTTACCAAAAAAAAAAAAAATCCAAGACTCCATCTACAGAATCCTTGCTTTGTGTCTGGTGGAATAAGAAAACCATTGTCCATTATGAGATACTGGAAATGAAAGGACCATCATTGCAGATGTTTATTGTCAGCAATTTGGTCAGATAAACAAAGCATTACTTCAAAAGCATCATGCTTGGATAAAGAGGAAAGATATAGGACGATGCAAGGGTGCACACTGCAAAACAAACCAAGAAAAAAATAAAATCATTAGGCTGGGACGTTCTTCCATACTCATCAGATTTTACAAAATGACAAAAAAAAAAACAAAAAAAAAAAACATTCAGGTTTATTTGGATTGTATTCCAGCTCCTTAGACAATAAGAATGTGGTTTTCCAAATGTCATCAGTGTGATTTTTACCTGAATGATCAACTATGCCCGGAACAACCTTCTGACATCTATGAAGACATTCTGCTTGTTATTGTGGAGAATAAATTGAAGATTTTGACAGAAAAGATTTAAAAATTGATATCTTAACTGCCATTTGCCACATTGAAAAGACTTGAGTAAACAAAGCATTACTTCAAAAACAACATGCTTTGATAAAGAGAAAAGATACATGACGATGCAAGGGGTGCACACTGCAAAACAATGGGATGTTCTTCCACACTCACCAGATCTTACAACTTAAAGATTTTCATTTGTTTTAATCTCTAAAATATTTTATAAGTAAAAAAAAAAAAAAAAAAAGGCAACAAAAAAGCTGAAACTAATATTTTAAACTTTTTTCAGAAAAAAAAAACAAAAAAACTCCAGATTGGTTTAAGTGGGGAATAGAAAATTTGATGTAGTAGTTGAAAATGAAGGTGATTACAGTTTTGGTAAATAATATTTAAATAAATTTAATTTACACTTGTTTTTATATCCTTTCTGGTAAAATGTAATTACTTACTGAACACCCTAATATTTTATTTCCTTAAAAAAAACTTATGAACCATTTTCATTTTTTTTTTGTACTAGTTTATACAGAGTTACAAATGTTAAACTTGTAAAATAACACAAACCTGTATGATTTTGTTACTCCATCTTGTTTTTATCAGAACACAGTATATTAATCATTATTATTTTATTACTTAATATAATGAAGCATATATTCCTTACTATAGAATATTTAAGATATATATTTCTTAGAATGTATTGTAACCCATTAATACTCATTTTGAGATTTTTATATTATTTTTTTTTATTATGCTTCTTGATTCCTTGGGGAACATAGGACCATACCACAGTAACACCTCCTCAACAGACTCAGTTCTGGGAGATCCTTTTCAGCTCGGCCCATGTTGTACCGGCTGCCTTCACCTCAACATTTCTGCACCAAGTCTGTTTTGGTCGATCCCCTTTTTGCTTCCATTGTGGATTCCAGTCGAGGGCCTGCCTGGTGACACTAGAAACAGGCTTGCAGAGTGTGTGGCCAATCCATCCTCATTTCAGTTTCTTGATTCATTTTGGGATGGTGGCCATTAATGAGTTAAAGTCATGATAACAAGACTTGCAGATATTTTATCAACTCACCTCGTAATGAAACATCAGGTTTTTCTTCTTCATTATGATCAACAAAGTCCTCATCTTCATTGTCATCATCAATGGAAGTTTTTGAACAACTATTGACAGTGACTACAGCAGCAGCAGGAGGAGTAGATAATTCTTCAGGAGCAGTTTTTGAAGACGGACTAGCAGTGGCTGTACCCTTGATCAGACAGTCAAGACGTTCAAGAGCTGAAACTGGAACATTTGAAGGTTTGGTTTGGACTGTGATTATATCGCCATTGGAGACATGGGACGACTTGTCAATGATCTCTGGGGGTTGTCTCCTGGCCAGAGTTGCTGCAGATTGGACATCAGCAGGTGAATGGTGGGATTCTTTTGCTAATTTGTGCTTTCTCTCATTATCGGGAGTTGCATGCAGTCGTTGGACACGTCTGTGAAAAACAGATGAAATTTAAATATCCAAATTCCAACATTAGTAAATTTCATTAATCTACAAAATAATTGTTGAATAACTTTCCTTGACTCTGAAATAAATCAATGTCAGACAATAAACAACGTCCAAGTTATAATTCCAGTTCTTTGCTTGCTTCATCATCAAATGAAATGGCCAAGAACAAAAATCCAAAGTGTATATAAAAAAAAGTTACTTTTGATCTGATTATAATTTTATTAATAAAAAGATCAGACACTAACATTCCCAAACAGAACAAATACAAATTCTCATCTTGTACCTATTACTTTGCTGACAGCAAATTTCAAATCTAAATTGGTTGTCCATTTGAAATATTACAGATATTAGAAAATATATTCAGTTTAAATACAGGAATTATAAAAATGACTTCATGGTCATGCTGGATATGATGATAAACTGCAACCCTCTGATCGGGAGATTAGAAGTTTTGAGCAGTATGGAACCACTTCTTAACTGCAGTTGCTTCCAGGTCCACCTTGACCCAGGGTGGCAGCACCTGTTAGGGTCCTAGCTATGGGCAAATAGTGATCTCCCCCAAACAAAAAACAACAGCAAAAATTACCAAATATCAATAGTAAAATTACTAATAATACAATTTATCCCTTAAAAATATATATATCTAAAAAATAAAGTATAAAATTATGTACAAAATATCTGTAGTTGAAAAAGTTACATAAAAAATATTTAGATTTCGGCATTAAATAACCCATAGATGTTGATATATTACCAAACAAAATCAACTAACCAACATGAAAGAATTCTTTCATGACATTAATCCATATAATATCCTACAATTTCTTAAATCAAATGCTATTTCAAAATATAACTTTAACATAAAATATGCACATATTGCATCCATGCACAAAATCTGAGTATCATCTACCATGTATTCAACTGTGAAAGCAGAATAACGTATCATTTTTATTACTTCAAATCCACCAGTAAAACTAAATTTCAGCATTAAATGACTCAGAAAGGAGTTGAGTGTCCATTAAATAAACAGTCCTAAACAATCAAACTGTGTGTGCATGTGCACATACATATTTTAATTAAATGACAAACCTAGAAGTATTTTTACAAAATTACAAAAATTAAAAAAAAAAATCATTTTATTAATGGAATATTTTTTTAATATTTTCCTAATCGTTCAATAACATCTTGAAGAGTATTTGATTTTTTTTACAGTTTAAAAAAATAAGTTTTTTTTCTTGTCTCCAACCTTAAGATTTTATTTCTCAGCCCAGGGTTGGGGTTGTCCAGACTGAGTGAAAGAGAAATGCTTTATAACAATGCTTACATTGAATGGCACAAACAGATATAAGTCACCCATGCACACCAGAAATATGCATATATATTCTATATATAAAGTTACACATGCACATATGTGATGGACAGAAAATTAGACCTTCTTTTATAATGGTAATATTAACCATTCCTTTATAAAGAAACATTTGGCATTCATTGACCAAGCAGCTGATGCGTATTTCTGTTGAAAAACAATTTTACAACAAAATAAGTTTTCAAGTCCACTGTTATTGCTCTGTCCACTATTGATGGGAGGCAGGCTTCCTTACAAGTAAATATATTATCTCATTAAAATAAAAGGCTTTCAACAGGTTTTATAAGGAATTGGCAAAAAGACTAAGAAACAAAAAAAATATATTGTTTCAAACATTTTTTCTTTTAATCATTTCATCTCAAAGTAAGGCAATAAAGTCACTAAAACACAAGGAGTTACTGAGTGTGAGAGAATATGAGAAAAGAAATTATTATTATTATTAATGAGAGAAAAAAAGAACCAGAATTAAAAGAGAATGATTGAGATTGCATTTAAATTTTTGAAAATCAAATGCTTACTCAGGAACATTTGTGTTTATTCAACACCCACAGAGCCCACCTGTGGTTTATACTGCAACTATGCTGAGCAGACCTTAGTTACAGTTTCTGGGAAAGAGCATGTTAGCTTGTGTGATCAATAATTTGAACAAGGCCAGCACACTCAAGTCCTCGGCCACAATGACTTGTGACTTCATGCTAGCACAGCTATTGATGGCCCAAGAGTTGTTTACCCAATTTCACTCACAAGGCTTGGGTCAACCCATGGTATGGTTTTCAGGCACTTTCCAAATGTGCCACATGCTGGGATTGACCTCTTGAGTCCAATAACATCAGGAAGTTTCCTTCCTGACAAATCGACCATGGTGAGATATGAACTTAAGTCTCACGGTCAAAATAATAACATTCTAACCACATGGCCATATATATATATATATGTGTGTGTGTGTGTGTGTGTGTGTGTGTGCGCCCACACATCAGAATAATTTTAATGTAAGATTTTTTTTGCTTCAGCTTCCACAAATACTTCCTCACAAAAATATTCAAGTATTGTAGACCAGGGTTTTCCAAACTCTGAGTCAATCCCTTCAGTGGGTCACAAGATAAATAAAATGGGTTGTGACAAAAAAGAAAGAAAAAATACGTAAGTGACAGCAAAGTGCCGAAGTCACATATTTTTTTTTTCTTTTTTGTCACAGAAGTTTAAATATTGCACAGTATTCATAAATCGTCGCTAGTTTTTCACCAATGTAAAATCAATTCTCATTGAGTTTATGTATCTTGTTCGTCATACTCGTTGCAGACTGAGTGACATCAGTTCTTTCTCACAAAAAGGCCATGTGCCAAAACTTAGCTACAAAGATGTTGCCTTTTACAACTACTTACTTGTGTGAACTGGGATTTTTCACATTAACTCAATTTAAGACGAAGGACGAAAAGAGGCTCAACACTGCACCTGATATGCATGTAACATTGTCTTCCTGTGCTCTCAATTGGAATCAGTTGCTTATGAACAAACGAAGCACATCCATCACATTAAATGACATTTTTTCAAATATTATTTATTTTACCTGTGTGTTGTTGGAATTTCCTTTAAATTTGTTTTTGTAAAAGTAATAATTTTATATTTATACAAATAGGTACATGCAATCAATTCCAATATGTGTGGATCATAAGAAATTATATAGTCGATGCTAAATAAATGATTCGGTTTGGTTGTTTTGTTTAACGGCATTCCAACCTTAGTCTAAATAAACGAACCTAGTGAACAGAGTTTGATTTATTGCACGTAAGTATAATGGGTCACAATGCAAAAATGTGGTTCTTGCTGTGGGTCGCAGTAAAAACAAGTTTGAAAAATGCTGATGTGGACAACTATTTTATTTATTTTTAATTGATCTGAGTTTCAGAGCCAAGGTGTTTAAGAGTGCAGCAAATACGAACATTTATTTCATTCAAGTGAGACGGTGGCAGATGTAATCTTATTTTTCATATTGTTTAAACATGACCAGTGTCTAAACAATGTGCCATTTCCCTTCATGATGTGGGTGATCACATCTCTCCACAATGTCCTGGCCTTTTTTCCTTTAATATCAGGCTCACTTAATATAAGGCTCAAGAGCCACTCATGGTAGAGGGTTACTATGTATTATATGAATATAAGAAGGAAGTGAAAACTGAGTATAAAGAGGATAGATAGCACTTGACCTTTGACCTGAAGAAGTTCAAGATTGTAGTATTCAAAAAAGCATCCACACACAGGAGTATATTCTACAGAATAGCAGTTCTTGCAGAAAAAAAAAACTGTCTGAGAGAACTTCCTTAGAAATGGAATATGGAGGATATGTGGTTGATTTGACTCAGTGGAAGCAGCATGTCATGTCTTAGCTGTAAAGGTCTGAAATGGTAGAACTCAAGAGTGGAGCTCATCTGAACTATTTTCCATGGAAATAGTAATAGGCTTGCAACTAGGCTGTATATAGAAAGAGGCTGTAGAGTGGAAAATAAATCATTCATTACAAGACCACGTAAACAATTTTGAATTCTATCAAGGACATAACGTGTGGAATGAGCAGTTCCAACTCAGACATGGCAGTAAAACTCCAATTTTGGTTTAATTTGACTCTTAAAGACAAAGAATGGCAGAAGGAGTCATACTTTTTTAGTGCTGTTCGAGGAGCCAACCAGTATTCAGGAATCTTTAACAATAGAGCATATAAGTGTCACTTGACGCCTGAAGTGAACCTGAGTACCAATAGACATTCTAAATACGGAGCTTCACTGAGAGTGAATCCATTCATTGATGTTCTTTCTTTTTTTTCTTTACATCCCCATTTTGTTATGGCAATATTAGCCATTTCCCTACAAGGAAACATTTGGCATTCATTGACTGAGCAGACAGTACTGCTTTTGGTTGAAATTTATAACACCTTTTTCTTAAAACAATTTTTCAGGATGTTGTAACCTAGGAAAAGGTTGCTGAATGAGAATAGCCAAAACGAAGGTTGGAAATGGAACGATAATATTTATAACAGGAACAACATACAAGATTCACCAGCAGCGTGTAGTTAGTAATCAACTGCTAGGGGTGAGTTTGAAGTGAATTGCAAGTGAAATCCCACAGTGAATCCAAATGACTACCACATACAGTATATTCTACTGTATTTATACAGATTGGGACATACGCATAGTCCATAGGTACAGTATAACACAGGAAAACAGGTTTCTCAAGTCCAACAACTGTTATCACTCTTTCCAGTATTGATGGGGGATTCCTTCCTAACCTTTTGTTTGAAGTGGTGTGGAATGTCAACAACTTGATTATATCATTATTTTCTCTTTGAGTTACATGTGCTATCCATTCTATTTATTGCTACTGTTGGTAGTCCTCAAGTGATGTTTCTGTTATTTAGTACAGTTCTTTCTTTTATGATTCTGTAGTATCAGTTTGCTATTCATTTATGGAAACTTTTCAAAGAAGTTACTCTCCATTTTTCTCCTTCAATGAGAAACCACTCCACTATTCATCCCAAAGGCATTTCCCAACTTACAAATATCACCAAATTAAAACAGGGTTTAGAAAACAAAATGAATTAAAATAGAAAGGTTTTATTACAATTCTAATCATTGCTTTTTAAAACAATAAACATTGCCAAGGGGTGGAAGTAGTTAAAATAATAGTGGCGTCATGGGAAAAAATGTCCTTTTGACAAAACTTTTTTTTTTTTTTGCTGACACAAAAAGTCCAAGTTTGCCCAAAAATGTATATGTGTTATAAGGAATAAAGTGTCACTGCCAACATTTTAGTTTGAACACAGATCGCCAGTGAGCAAACACAGGCGATCCCATTATTGAATTAAGTAGCCCTCATGACCATAGAAGAAATGCATATATGTAGGAAGTAGCTGATGATTAATGATCACCATTCCTAGTCTATCATCTATACTATATGAATCTGCATTTCTAATCTATCCTCTATTACTATTTGAATCACCATTTCTAGTCTATCCTCTATACTATATGGACCACCATTCTCTACTCTATTCACTATCTCTTCATACTATTTCTCTTCAGATCACTATATGGATTACTGTTTGAGCAAGTACTATTAGTGCAAGTGTTATTCGAAGGTATTTGACACCAGCATTATACAATGGTATACTATAGTTGTATCTACAATTACAAAGTCTATTTCGAGCACTACAAAAGTAACAGCGAGTATTTGTTGGCATTACAAAAGTGACAATGAGTGTTCGTTGACATCACCAAATTATGTATCACTTATTAGAATTTGTGCAACTATAATGCATATATTTATTACCCACCCAAGGCCTATAATTCAGTTGAAGTTTGCTATTGAAATCCAGATTATTATAAACTAAGAGAATCTTGAGCAAAAAGCTCTCAGAAAAACTGAAGCAAACTTGGCTCAATTTTTATGGAGAAAATTTCTAAAAGTCATCATACTTGAAATGGCCAGAACAAATAAGTAAACCTTCAGTCACTTTCCCAATCACTGAAATGTAGCATCCCTCTGCCTTTTCTTTTATGGTAATTGTCTTGATGAACTTTCCTCTTTGGTACCTCGACTTTGTAAATTTAAGTGCAGTATTTGATTAGAAACAAAATCTCATTTTACAGTTGAAATGGTTAGATGTAAGCATAAGTTTTATGCTAACAGTGTCTTCTATCACATTTCTTGTTTGTAGAACTTTCTTTTGACTTCTTGATTCCCAGTCAACTTTGACCTTCAAATATTTAAATGCAATGTAATCATTATCTTCTATCTTCTTAATTACCGTTCTTTTAATGTTCTCTCCTTAATAGTTTTCTTTTCTTTTTTCTTCATATTCTGTAACACTCAGTAACCCCTTGCATTTTAGTGGCTTTATTGCCTTGCTTGGGATGAAATGATTAAAAAAAAAAAAAAAAAAAAAAAAAACTTACTTTGCGTTGTTCATCATCGTAAAAGATCCATTCCTCTTTCTCCTGTTTTTCAAATGTGGGCCTTCTCGAGTACCTCTGGCTTGCTCGTCTCTCAAACTTTACACCCCGTCGAGCTCTATTAATGGAGGCTGTTTGGTATTCTGTATGTCCACTGGTTTGGAAAGAAAGAAAGAAAGAGTGTGAACAATTTGAGGCTAACAAAAATGTTTCAAGTTTTCTTTAAGACAAAACTTAAAAGATATTTAACAATGTTGAAAAAGAAATTAATTGAAAATAAAGTTTGATATTCACGCTTTACTTTGGACACAACTAAAGATTTTTATAAAAATCTGGGCAAACATGGATCTTCATGCCTTAAAAAAAAAAAAGCCTCAAAAGGACACCTAATAATACCTAAAACAATGGAAATGCTAATTCAATAGTTCAGCTGCAGGTAAGAACAAAAGACTGTTAAAAAGGGAAACATATCTTGGGATCAATTTTAAGATTATACCTGGTGGGCAAATTGATCCTAGTTTAAATTTTGCATAATAAAACAAAGCAGCATTAATCTTTGCCAAAAAAAGAAAAAAAAAAAAAAATTGGAAGTCACTTCTTTGAAATTGCATTGGCACCAGACTGTATGTAAACTCGTGCCCATCTTGAATTAGGTAAAAATAAAAAGGATTCTAAATATAAATTTTGGCAAATATAGTCCTTCATGCCAGCAAAAAAAACAAAAAAAAAACAAAAAAAAAAACAAAACATGGAGTGTCAAAAGGACACTTTTTGCCCACCTGACACCGCTTTTAACTACCTTCATTTTCTGGCAATGTTTATTGCTTTAAAACATGTAATAAAACCTAAACATATGAAACTGAATTTATAAATTTTTTTTTTTGTTCTTGAGAATTTACAACAAAAATATTCAACACTATTAATTAGGTTGATTATTTACAATAATAATTTTATATTTACAACCTTCTAAAAACAAATACAATTAAAATGAATGTAATTCAATATTTATCATTTGCCAATTTATAAAGAAATGAATATGAAAATTTTTTCTTCATAAATTTATAAATTATTACTTAAGTATTTAAATACTAAATTATTAAAATATATGAATAAACTATAAAGAATTCCTTATATACTATTTCATAAATTCAAATCTATTGGCAATTAGTCAATGTTTTGCCAAATATTCCAATAAACAAAGTAATAAATGGTGTAAATAAACAATTTTAATTAACTAACTTAATTATTGGTTAACTGAGGCAAGGAATGGCTTGTAAATTTTAAAATTTACATTACATCCACATGAAGTTAAAATGCTAAAATCCAGATCAACTTTTATGCCTTCTTGGGCTGACATTTTCTACTGACATGAATCAAAAAGATTATATTGAATCAATTGCTAGGTCTACTGCTAGGAAAGTTGGTTTATTGTGTCATGCCAGACAAGTTTTCTTCTCAGAATCCATCTTGCACATATAAATCTACCATTTGTCTGTGCACTGAATACTGCTGCCATATTTGGTCTGGTGCTCCTGCTGTTTATTTCGAGATTCTTGACAAAATTCAAAGGGTCTGTAATGTAATCAAATGTGACATTGCATCTCGACTTCAGTCACATTCTTACAGACATGATGTGGCTTCCCTCTATCTTTTCAACAAACATTTTCATGTCAACTGTTCTGATGAGCTTTTTTCTTAGTGTATGAATTTATGCAGGCTACTAAATTGGTGACTAGTAGTCACTATTTTACTGTTGAACCAGCTAGATGCAACAAGGTGTTCTATTCTAATAGTTTCTTTTCTCACCTGTGGAATTCGCTTCTGATTTCTTATTTCCTTGCCACCTACAACTGTCAAAAATTTAAATACATCATCAATTGCCATATTCTGTTTTCCTGAACTTGATTTCCTTTTTTTCATTCTCTTTCATTCCATGTAACCCTTCTGTGTCCTAGTAGCATTATCATCCTGCCTGGGGTGATTACAAGAGAAAAAAAAAAAAAAAAAAAAAGATTTGTTGGGACCTTTATAAGTCTATATCTGCTAAGGTGATTTTATATCTGAAAAAGATTTTAAGTAATTAATGGTATCTTAATTTGACATTATTTATTACTATAAACATGAGTCTTCTATATAATAAATATCACTGTGTCACACTTTTTCAATTTTACTCTAAGAGGCTGTAGGCCAACTCCGTGAGCAAATTAAAAACATTTAGAGTTGCATTGAGACATGCAATTCTGAAATTTTTTATTCTAAAGTTTTCATTACTGCAATTGTTTTTTTAACGTGAATTTTTGCAATAAATTTTTATGTATGATAATTTTTATAACTTGGAAATAAATTTTGGAATATTCAAAATTAATTATAAAATCCAGTGAAAGTCACACATGAAATAATAATTGTTTGTACAGAAATTAAGGACCTACGTACATCAAATTTTCTTTAAATTAAGAGACGGTAGAATTATATTGAACTTTTAAAAGGTAAGCTTATATATTAATGCAATACTTAAAAGCAGGGATCAGTTTTGAGTTCTTCTGTAGTTTATTGTTGCCTATCACATCTACTCCTCCCTACCTATTGTGATAAAGGCCCAATCAAGAGCCCTCTCCTTAAATTTTAAGCTAGTATATGAATAGTTTTAATGTTAGCGTAATTACAATCAAGAACATTTCCATAAGTGAAAGTATACTAACTAGTGAATTGCCATAATTGATCTTAACTCAATCTTAGATTGATCTGTTTTTTTTTTTTGAAAATATTGAGTACTTTTCAATCAGATCCTCATATTTTTGAAGTACAGACCCACTTTTTTTTTTATGAAGGATAGCAAGTCATCCATATCAACATTTTCAAATAAGTCCCTCATATTGTTTACGCTAAAGTGAACAAAATTGCCCCACACTGATTAGAAAAGGCTTCACTGCATATGGTACCCAATATACTGTACATTTTGTAACAAAGTGACTTGTTCATTTCAAGTCTTTTAGAGTCCTTGTTTCCATTTTCCTTGGTTGAATCTATAACTGTGAAAATCTTATTGAAGATCTTTTCCAATTGCAACTTACCTATATCGAAATCTGGAGCCCATTCTGAAGAAATTTTGGCGCGTAGAAGCACCTTTTACTGGACCCTTCAATCTGAAGAATGCATGATGCTCTACAGCACATTTCCACAAGTGCTTGCAAGCTTTCCTGTCTTGGAGTCGAAATAAGAATGTGTGTTCTTGCTCATGGCCCTAAAATAAAAGCATTTTAATAAACATTTTAAAAATTAAAAATGAATGGTTTCAAAATTTTTATGCTGCATTTAACATATGCAAAAACATCAGGGTATTTTGGGCAGGTTGATTAACATGTTTTCTTGTGCCATACCAGCTGTTTTATACAGACCGTAAAATGATTTTTTGGCTACTTTTGTTTAATGATATATCAGCCTTTATAGATTATTTAATGCTGATATCTAAACATTTTCTATGCAATTTTATTTTGGGATGATTTTAGTGATACAAGTCTTACTAATTAACCTATAGATTGAGAGAGAAGTGGTGGATTCATATCTTTTTCAAGGGTATTTGTGCATAAGTAAATATAACAAACCTGACTGGAATTGGAACTCAGCTCTCCAATTAGCAATTCTGACATTATCCATTATACCACCCGCACATCCAATCTGATATTCCCAAGTGGTCACCCATAATGACCAGTCTTGATGTGTCCATTTATATCTCTGGCTGGATTAGGTTAGTCTTGGTTTTGAAAAGAATGTTGTAATCTAAATTGTCTTCACTGCAATGTGGTGAAGAGGCCATTTAAGATGTAAGTGTATCATTAATCCTATCTATGATATCACTGTTTCCATAAATACTTTGTCTTTATATATTGTAAACCATGTGTTTTTTCTTGTTTGTAATGTAACTTTTGGTTGCATAAGAATTATCTCCCTTGAACTGATGACACTAAGTTATTTGTTATAAATAGTCAACTAATGAAAGGTGCTTATGAAGATAGCAGGTAAAAAAATGACCCCACGAAAGAGTACAAACAATTGTTGAAAAATATTTAAATTACGGCCTTTTTCAGTGTATTTTAATAACTTTTTTTTTTTTTCAGAATCTTAAAATAATTTATACACACACATATATATATATATATATATATATATATATATATATATATATATATATATATTATAGACATATTGAAAACCCAGCCATCCCTGTCTAGAAAAATAGATTTATCTGTAACCTTGGAAACATGAATTTTGTTTTAACTGTGTATTTAAAACCCAGTAATTTTAAAAAGTTACTCCAAAATTCGCTTGAGGGTGAAATGGAACTAATGTCTTTAATTTAATCACAAAATTAAATTGTGGCTTTTAGCTTCCATTTTTGAAACATGGTTAGAACTGTGTAGCGAAAAAAAAACATTTTAAATCAATTAATTTATAATATTATATATATATAAAGAAAAATATACGCAAAAAACAAACAAAAATCCTAATATGCAATTATGCTGTTTTAATGTTAATATAATGTCAACGTCGGATGTTTCGGTCTAGTAGACCATCTTCAGGACATATTCATAAAACATAATTAACATTAGACTATATTTAATTCAACATGAAAAGACGATGGACATAAGAGTATAGTCTAATGTTAATTATGTTTTATGAATATGTCCTGAAGATGGTCTACTAGACCAAAGCGTCCGACATTGACATTATATTAACATTAAAACAGCATAATTGCATATTAGGATTTTTGTTTGTTTTTCTGTATATTTTTCTTCATACTGTTGGTATGATTTTAATATTTGTTGATTTACTTTGTAATCAGAATGAATAAAAGGGTTTGGGTTATGCAACTCATGATAATCTACAATGCAATTTCATGGAAAAAATAACCCACTTGCAATGCATTTTCATAGTTAAAAAAAGAAAAAAAAAAAAAACATCCACTGCAATGCATTTTCATGGTTGAAAAAGAAAAAAAAATAATAGAAAAAAAGGAAAATCATTTTTATAGTAAACTAATTCCCAATGAATTTTTATGTATGCCTTTATTATTTGTCATATGTAATCATTACAGTGAAATGTTTTTCAATGACATTATAAAAAGAAAATTACCTGATCATCATCTTCAACAACAACAAGGATAAGTTTTTTATTTCTGAAATTTAAGGAAGTGATTTTGGGCCTGAAAAAAAAGAAAAAGAAAAGAAATGAGCCTCTATATTAATGTTTAGCACTGTGCATTATTAATATTACTTCCCTTTCCACTGCTTTCTTTTTCAAGGTCTCTCAGTTACAATATCCTTATTGTTAATTTCACTCAAAGGTGTTTTCTGTTGCCATAGCAGGGTATGACAGCACAATTATGAAATTCAAAGAAATTCAAATTCAGGGATCAGAGTCACCTTCAGTGAAAGGATAAACATTTTTTCACAGCAAATGAAGTCATATACAGAGTGACCAAGGTTAAATAAAAACATTGCAGATTTATTAGTATAAGAGATAAATTTATTTTAAAGTTAAAATTTGTTGCAGTTTTATCAAAATCTTTGACTATATCATTTATTCAACATCAATAATGAAACAAAAATAAACCAACATCAGGGAAATCTTAGAAGCATTTTTGATTAAACATCAGCTTTATTACTTGTGCTAAACTGTATTTACACTATTTACAATGTTTGGACTGTTGTCCTCATATTCCTGACATTTCAGCCATTATACACTCTGGCCTTCTTCAGATGATATTAGTTGGAATTTTGAACCAAACTCTTAATTAAGTTCACTTGGGTTGATTGTTCTAGTTCTACATGCCATGCCTTTTCTGAATATGTCAGTTTCAGTTATTTCCCTTCATTAACTCTCAAACTTTTTGTTCACGTATTGAACTTACAACTCTGGGTAAAGTCACTGGATTAATTCAACCAACGCTTTTATCCACTGGTCCATGTGTCATTGGGCAAATTCTAATTCTAATATATATATCACCAGAGCATACAATAGCTGAAACATTGTGAATATGACAAAGATGAGGACAATAATCTGAACAATGCAAATAGTGTAAATATTTACAATACCTCATCTCAGAAATATAGACAAGTACTAAACTGTAGTATATCATTTACAAATGTTTCTGAAAAAAAAAAAAAAAATCAGAAGCAAGGAAAAATGTTTTGAGTGTCTAAAAATGATCACAACAGGTGGATTCTTCTATAATAGTATTAATAAAAAATATAACAGGATTATTTATGTATGAATCATACTTATTATAAAACCCAAGTTGTGTGTGTGTGTGTGTGTGTCTGTTCGTTTATATATTGGATCGGATTTCCTACATTTTTCAACCGATTTCAACAAAACTTCACAGGACTACATAAAATTACCTTGTGGTCGTTCTAACAGTGCCAAAAATGGGAAAAATATAATTGTTTTTGCACAAAATCAATTTGAAAACACAATTAAGAGACATCGTGAAAATGGAAGGGGGACAACTCACATCGGATTTCCTACATTTTTTTTTGCACAAAATCAATTTGAAAATACGATTAAGAGGCATCACTGTCGCCAGAATAAAAGGGGGACAACTTATTATAAAACCCAGGTTGTTTGTGTGTGTGTGTGTGTGTGTGTGTGTGTGCATATTCGTTTATATATGGGATCGGATTTCCTACATTTTTCAACTGATTTCAACAAAACTTCACTTTTTTTTTGGCAGGTAGTGTTCCTTGTCATGCACACTTTTTTCTTTATTTTTACATTCAGAATGCTTTAAAAATTCCATTTACAAGACAATTGTTTATAATAAAATTCTATTCAATCGGTAGACTCATAACGATTGAAAACAATGTTTTTGTTTGAGTTTGACCAATTCGTAAAAAAAAGAAAAAAAAAACTAATTAAGACATGCGTGTCCGTCAACCTTAAAAAATAAAATAATCCTTGTCAATTTTATTTTTCAGTCTTTATGATGGTCGATACTTGATCTATCTCTTACTGTTATATCCCCGGGCAACACTGGGCTCTACTGCTAGTTATTACTAAGGTGAGAATATTTTTCCTAAGATCAGAATATCTGTGCACTTTGAGAAAATTCTAACATATACATTGTGTTTTCAATACAATGTGGATAGATATTCATGGCACTGAAAGTAAACAGATACAACACTCTGATCTTAGACAAATTGCTGATCCATGTATAAATAATCTTACTGTTTATTATTACATAAAAAGTGATTTTCTATATTTTGTAATATAGAAAATCAGTGTGGTCCAAATGTTTTATTTGAAGCCAATGAGAAAAATAATAATTTCAAATGAATAAATTTTGTATTATTGTTTTTCCATGTAAAGTTATGACTATAAATTGTTCTAATTTTATATCCTTTCCTTAAGGTTATCAGCCAGCTATTTTTATCTAAGAGAAACTGTTCCAAAGTGATCACAATAAGTGACTTCTGTAATAATAAATGGTAGGATTATTTATGGATGGATCAGCAGTTTGTCTAAGATCAGAGTGTTGTATCTGTTCACTTTGTGAAAATAGTTACACCTACATACAAAATATATATATATATATATATATATATATGAACACCCATTGTGTTTTATATACAATGTGGATAGATATTTTGACACACAGATCTCTCTGGATGTGTGGGTAGTGGAACAGTTATCAATGCAGAAAGTGGATTTGGCAAGCTGCGTTCAAATTCCTGTCTAGCCTACTGTGTCTACTTTTGCACAAATGCTTTTGGCAAAGGCATGAATCCATCTCATTTTCTTATGTCGGAGACAAATAGCAAAGAAGACTGGCCACTCTAGGAGTCAGTGTCAGAGGACAATTCTTAACCCCTTTCCTGCCAATTATCTTGGGAAAAACATTTCATTTTTTGACAATTTTTTTTTTGTTTTTAATATAGTAACTAAGAAACTGAGGCATCCTGAAGTAGCCAAGTGGTGGCTAACACCTCTACCAGGCATATGAATTGACAATTGAATTCATTTCAAGCTCAGAAGGAAATAAAAAGAATCAAGATCATTGCATGAACACATCTGTAGCTGGTTTTTGGACGTGTTTATTCATTCATGCCTGAAAAAGACACTTTTGGTAAAAATGTACATATGTCTACACCAGGGAAGGGGTTAAATCAGAGAAAGCAAAGGGGAAACTACTTCACTATCTTTCCTGAGAAGGCAATAAAGAAACTACTCCACTTATCTTTCCTATGAAGGCAATTCAAAGATAAAGAAAGAGGACTATATGAAGAGCCATGGTCACATATCTTGAAGGGACATGGTATCTAGAAAAACAAATCCTTATTTCTTTCCCTGACATAAACATGTATATAACATGTTTTACTGAAAGTGTCTTTTTCAGACATCGGCAAATAAACACATCCAAAACATAACATTCAAAAACCAGCAACAGATGTGTTTATATGTTGATCTTGATTCTTTTTATGCCATTCTAAGCTTGCAACAAGTCCAATTGTGAACTCATTCATCTGGTAGAGGTGTTAGCCACCTCTTGAGTACTTCAAGGTACCTCAGTTTCTTAGTTACTATATTAAAAAAAATAAAAAAGTTTGTCTGAAACCTGAAATGTTTTTCCCCAAAATAATTGGCTGGGAAGAGGTTAAGTTATAAAATATGAAGGAATGGATTTCTTTTTATTATAATTATGAGTATTGTCATTGAATAGTAATTGTTATCAAAATCAATTAAGTTCAAACATTTTAATTAAAACTGTTCTAATCTCATTGAGAATGATCCCCTCCCCAAATTTATAGACAAATCCTACAGATGCATGTTGGGATTTCATTTCAGTAAAAAATGGACAATTCTCAGTCAACCTCCATATTTGTTCTTTCTCATCTTGAAATCAGAACACTATAACCACTTGACTATATAAATTTTGCATCTGAACACAAAAATTATTCATAATTTGGAAAATTCAACCATTAAAATTAACCAACACAAAATGTAATCTCTATCTATAAAAGGCAGGATGTGTGTGTGTGTGTGTGTGTGTGTGTGTGTGTGTGTGTGTGTGTGTGTGTGTGTAATGCACGGCCACAATTTTCGACAGATTTGCACCAAAATTTACATGCACATGCTCCAAGTTAGTAGGAAGGCCAAGACTGACTTTGCATTTCCTAACTCCCATTGATAGTGGAAATAATCAATTTTTCATGCTTCTACAGCAGTTTTCATGTAGTTTGCAACCATTTTCTACTGGCCAGAGTGAGAGCCAATAGCTGGCTACCACGAATAGGCAGGAAGATTCTATTGGCCAGCATGAGAGCCAACAGCTGACTGACATGAATGTTAACTAGCATGATAGCATGCAAAATCGATAGCTGCATTCGTCACAAGTGGGAAAAATTTAAATCTGTATGGCACTTTACTCCAATTGGCTCATTCGCTTGCTTAAACTCAATGTTGATTCTGATTCCGCAGAACTGGGTTGGGTGTGAAAAAGTATTTGTTAACATTCTTTTTTCATTCAGTTTTTCCAGTTACGAGTTCTTTGTTAAAGCTGATCGTTTTGTGTTCATTTTGTTTAGTTCTTTTTTCGTATCAGATTTAATGTTTAGTATAGAGCTTAGAAAAAATTTGCAGTGTGAGATAGGCAAGAAGTAAGGCATGTAGCAACATCAGCACGGCAAAGGGCACTCCTTTAAAGGCAAGGAAGGGCAAAAATAATTTAAGTCAAGTGATAGCGATTGCTGTATGAGTCGTACGATTTTTGAATCAAGCACAGGCAATGCTGGGCCATGTTGCTAGGTTTTAATAATATTTGCCTTAAAGAACATTTATTGACTAAATACACAGAATTCTTACTTTAGCAGCTTTTTGCCTTATTACTGTTGCCTTGCCTAGTTTTGACTTGCATATATATTGTTTGCTTAGTGTTATTTTGCCATGTTCTTTTTCTTCTTTTTCTTATTGTTAATTGAGAAACTTGTATATTCTGTTTGTTGAGAATTTTGCCAATTACACTTGACCATGGCCAATTAATCCTCAAAAGTGAAAAAAAAAAAAAAAATAAATAAATAAAAAATAATTTCAGATCAATAAATTTCATTAATTTTGTTTTATGATGTAAATTTATTTATAAACAATGGCTTTAATATCAGTGAATGTCAACTGTTCCATTTTTTTCAGTCCATGGTTATTTTTTATCTGAAAGTAATCACAGTAACTGAACCTCCTGTATGAAGTAATAAAATTAAAGATCATATTACGCAGTGTTTATTAGATTGATAAGAAGCAGTGGACCAAATGTTGACGATGAAGATGAAATGAAGCCAGCAATAAATCTCCTTGTCAAACAACAATGTAAATAGGTTTTTAAATTTGTTATTTCTCCTTCCTTACATTTATGATGAGTGTACAAAAGTTTCAAGCATTTTTTGAAAGAAGGCTCTGTGAACTTTTGCACACAGTGAATAAATGTTTTCTATATAAGCAGTATCTTGAAAAATTATCCACTGATTCTGAAATTAATTTATATGGATATCTTATCTAATCTTGTTGGATTAATGGATAGCAGCCTGGATTAAGGGATTAGAAACCCGAGTTCAAATTCCAGCTGAGTTTGTTACAGTCACTTACGTCCAAATATCCTTGGGAAAGGTATAAATCCATTTCTCCTCCCACCAGCTATGAGTAAATAGCAAGACAGACTTGGTCCTATAGCCTTGGATGGCAACTGGTCTAGGAGAAGGAAAACTCTGAATTTGAAACTTCAGACAGTGGATTAAGTAGCTTCACCAATTTGTAACTGGCTAAGCATAGTGAATACGGCTACACTTCTAAAGTTATGGTCAATCATGGAGCGGTTCCTCCAAGGAGTGAAAGAGCCATGTATCTGGATCTAGTCTAACAAGCTTTCAACCTTTCTTCTTATCTAAGCGCACCACACACTCCCCACTACCAGAAAAAAATTCTAATCAAAAAAGAAGTTTTAAATTTTAATAAGTTTGTAATTTTAAAACTTTTCAATTATGTGATAAGAAACCTCACCGACCCAGCTTAGATGAAATACAGACTCACTAAGAGTCTAACTTACAAAGCAGATTACACTTGTGTAAAAACCTCCAAAAAAGAGTTAAGATGAGTTATGACCCTTGACCAAAAGATGAGTTTGGTTGTATGCCATTGCTACAAAGTCATAAAAACAGCCTCATCCATTTAGTTGTATACACCAATGATTCTGGAATCTACAGCCTGTCGTTTTGCAGAAGGCATCTGAGGTCCTTTAGAATAAGTTATCATCTATTTGACCAGAAGAATGGAAATACTAATATTTCAAACTAAACTTTGGTATCCTTTCCACTGACAATTAGTTTATACATTTGAATCATACTAATTTTACAAAAAGGAACAAACCCAAGATGCTTAAATATTGAGAATAAAAACTATTTTTATACTGATAATGCTATTTAAAAGAAACAAAAAAAAACACAATCACAGTCTATATACTTGTAAAATCAATCATTTAAACATATTCAATAGAATGGATAGGGAATATGTTAAGCTTTTGGGCAAGTTTCCCTTGGTGTCAAACAAGTTGGTTGATGCCAAGTGGAAACTCATAAAGGAACTTGTTGAAATTATGTTTGAGTATTTTTAACCATTGTTGGTTGTTTTCAAGAAATAGGAGAAAGCTGAGAAATAATGAATATAGAATTTATTTTTAATGGTGTATAATCCGATGTGAAAGTGGATTCAACAAACTATGACTGTAGAATAGATGTCAGCATCACATGGCCAAAATGACCTTGTAAATATGGGAGAGGGAGAAAGAAAGAGAGGGAGAGAAAGAGAGGGAGGGAGGGAGAGAAAGAGAGGGAGGGAGGAGAGAGAGAAAGAGAGGAGGGAGGGGAGGGAGGGAGGGAGAGAGGGGAGGAGGGAGGGAGGGAGGGAGAGGAGGGGAGGAGGAGGGGAGAGAGGGAGAGAGAGAGAAAGAGGGAGGGAGAGAGAGAGAAAGAAAGAGAGGGAGGGAGAGAGAGAGAAAAAAAAAGAGAGGGAGAGAGAAAGAAAAGAGGGAGGGAGAGAGAGAGAGAGAGAAAGAAAGAGAGGGAGGGAGAGAGAGAGAGAGAAAGAGAGGGAGGGACAGAGAGAGAAAGAGGGGGACAGAGAGAGAAACTAACCAGAAAAATAATCCAATTTTCTCCTTGTTTTCAAATACCAAGATTCCTGTTGGCGTCAATCCCAAGCTGTAGATGGAACCATCACGTCCCTGAAAGAATTTGATTTAAAACAAGATAAATACAAAAATAAATGCATTGTCAAAAGCGGACACAGAAAGTTGTTTCAGTTTTAATTCTGGTAAATAGTAAATGGTTCCATGTTTCACACTTCAACATTTTCAATTGGCACTATTCCATTTGTTAAAAGCATGGTAAGCAATGAAACATTCTAAGCAAACCTTATTTGATTTTATAACTTATTGACTTCATGTTTTTTTTATTGGGGGGGTATTTTGGAAAGGGAGGTGTATATCAGAGAAGATAAACAGTAACTGCCAAATAAGCAATTTCTATAACATTGGAAATAAAATGATTACGTGTTTAAATGGAAGGCATAATTTTGGCACGATTCATCATTTTCAATAGTGACAATGCTTAGAATATTTTACTGTTACTATTGGCAAGATAGTTATGGGAGAGTGGTTTGCCAAAGAGCTCATTCATCTACTCAAATATTGTGGTGTAGTGATATTGTGATCTCAAGAAATAAAAAAAAAAATAATTCTCATGATTCCATAGAAAAAAGGAAACCACACTACTGGCAGGAAATTTAGTGAGTTTCTCCTTTTCTCATTGGCCCCCTCACAAAGAGATCACATAGATTTGAGCTGCTCCAGGAATGAAGACCATAGATAAGATTTGCACAAATATCACTTTCTCATGTTTAATATTACCCTTTTAACGATAGAATTATCACTTGCAAATAATTTATTTATTCACCAAGAGAAACACTAAAATCAGAAACATTTACTAACAACCACAATACAAGAACTTTCATATATCTACCGAATTAGTACAACCAAATCCTTCTAATAATAAATCCTTATATATATATATATATATATATATATATATATATATAAACTTTTTTGTGATGATGTATATATTTTACTAAGCAAAAACAGGAATCAAACAAGGCCCATCATAACAGTGGCATGCCAGCAAGAAATTGAAATTTTTGTCAAAACATCTGGCAATGAGACAATGTAAGGAAGAGCAAATTGATGTCTTTATTAACAACATTAGGGTCAAAAGAGTATAAGCAACCAAAGGCAAAATTTGAACCCTAATTTGCTATTTTGATTAGGCTGAGTCATAAGTAATTCCCATTTTGGGGAACCAATTGTAATGATGAATGTATCATCCTAACTACTAGTCATACATAGCAGTTAAGAATAAATTTGGAGTACACTGACATACAACAAAGTTCATTGTAGTGAATTGACAAGGATTAATCTACACAACTGAACTCAAAAAGCTGAGCTACATGGAAGAAATGTAATGTTGAGAATGTGGTGCGATCATCAGAATATTATTCATTTAGAATTTTTAAAATGCAATGAAGTATTAAATGCACATTATGCATTCAGCAGCTGCAACATGTCCATAAAAGTTTGTTTTTGTCAAGTTTGGCATCTTTTTCATCAGACTATGCTTTTTTTTTTTTTTTTTAGCAATCTCATGAAGGTACCTAGTTTAATGTTTAGCATGCTTGTCTCACTAGAACAATTACAACTGAGTGGCGAGTTCAATCCTCAGTGAGTGCCTCATACTTTTGATATTGTGCCACATCTAAGTTACTTAGAAAATCACCATACACCAAGGAGGATAAATTTGGTATTACTTGAAATCAATTTACTTTCACATAAAAATCAACTTGTAATACTTGATTTTTCAATGTTTTTTTTGAGATAATTTAATTGCACTAACATCACAATCAGATTTGTCAACAATTCAGTCAGGACTTTAGGGAAATTTAACAATTGAAATCTTTTAAGGGCTATGTTGTAACTGAGGGAAGGTTATTGAATAGAATAATCAAATGAATGTCGGTAATGAACAATAATACTTAGGACAAGAAGATGACATATAAGATTCACCAGCAGTGTGTAGAAATAGTCAAATGCTAGAAGTGAGTCAAGTGAATTCCACAATGGATCTCCAACTGCAGACCAACATACAGTATTTACTACTGTATTTATGTGAATGGGGACATACCCATTATTGTCTGTAGGTATGCTACAACATGCTCATAGGGTAAAAAATTAAAACTATGTGAATTGGATAAATGAAATGATGATTAAACAAAGAACAAATTGAAGAACTTTATAAATCTAACGTATTTCACTATTTATTCAGCTTCATCAAAAATTTTAGAAATCAAATAATGAATTGTTTTTTTTTTTAACTGTTTTCTTTTTATTGCTTGGGTAGATGTGTTCATTTTATGGCATGTGTTATATGTAAATACTCTTGGGAAAAGTATTTATAATTTGCAATGTTAATTTGTGAACTGAAAAAATATTTAAAATTGAATGAAAATGTATTATTATCTTCCTAATGAATACATTTACTTTTGCATGATACACAAGTACATCTGGTTGCATATTGCTGCAAATACTGATGTGGGTATCAATTTGATAAGGAACTATGAAGCAGAAAAAAAATAGCCAGTGTTGTTAAGAATGATGCTATTGTATAACCTTGATATACATAAGAATTATTTGGCAATCTTTAACTTTTGTGCATGCAATAAAACAGTGTGTCAAAAGGACATTTTTTTTCACTTGACACTGCTATTATTTTAACTACCTTCACTCCCTTAGCAATGTTTGTTGTTTTAAAAAGTGATAATTAAAATTTTAATAAAACCCAAACACATGAAAGTGAATTTTATACGTTTTCTTTGTTGTTTGAGAATCTACAACAAAAATATTAAACACTATTAGATTGTTTATTTATAAAAATAATTTTATATTTACAACATTCTCAAAATGCGAACAAACTAATACAATGAAATGCTTATTATTTACACTATTTATATTGTTCAGACTTATCCTCATCTTCACAGTGTGAATTCAGCCAATGATGTGATTCAACCAACAGTTACTTGTAATCTATTTACATGTTCATGTTTCACAGACATTTTTTTTTTATAAATTTATGAATAAAAAAATTATTTAATTTTAATTTGATAAATAATAAACATTTCTGTCTATGTTTCTGAGATGAGGTATTGTAATTATTTACACTAATTACATTGTTATGTATGACCCAGTGGCTAAAAGTGTTGATTGAATCCAATGACTTGACCCAAAATGTTGTGAGTTCAATACCTGGTCACAGCAGAGGTGAATAAAAACTTGGAGAGTTAAAGGGAGATAACTTATACTGAGGCACCGCACATGGAACTAGAACAATACAATCTACCCTCGTGGATAAAATAAAGAGTTTGATTTGAAATTCCAATCACCTGAAGAAAGCCGAAGCAGACAATGGCGAAAACATCGTGAAGATGAGGACAACAGTCCAAACAATGTAATTGTGCAAATAATTACAACAGCTCATCTCAGAAATATAGACAGAAATGTTTATTATTTATCAAATTAAAAAGAAATAAATTTTCTTATTTATAAAAAAATGTCTGTCAAACATGAAATTTAAATAAACAGAGTAACTGTAGTATCTGTGTATATTTCTGAGATGAGGTATTATATACACTATTTACATTATTCGGACTATTGTCCTCATCTTTGTTGCCATATTTATCACAACGTTTCAGCCATTGTATGCTCCGGCCTTCTTCAGATGGTTGGAATGCCAAACTGAACCCTTTATTTTGCTCACTGGGGTAGACTATTCTAGTTCCACATGCCATGTTTAATAGATGTCAGTTATCGGTTATCTCCTGTTAATTCCCCTCTTTAAGTTCTCCACTGTCTTAATCAGTATTGAACTCATAACACTTTGGGTCCTGTCACTGGATCTAACTAACGCCTTTATCCACTGTGCCATGTGTCCTATGAGGACAATAGTCCGAATAATGTAAAGAGAGTAACTATAATTATGAATTTTGAAAAAAATGTATTTTCTGAGCATTTCTTTCATGCAGCAATTGATTCATATTTTTATAAAATTATGAATAAAAAATTGGTTTTCATAGTAATTTATAAAATGGTAAATAATAAATATCACATTGTACTTGGTTCACATATTTTTATAATCTTGTAAATAAACTTTCCTGGGGGAGTAAAGGTAGTACAAAATAATAACAGTGTCAAGAGAAAAAAAACAAACAAAAAAAAAAAACAGTCTCTTTTACACACTGTTTTTTTTTTTGTGGGCACAAAATTAAAGTTTGCCCATTATTCTTAATTTAATAAATTTACCTAAATAGTCTTATGTAGCAATTTCTAATGGTAATGAAAACAAAAACATAGATAGCATTATATAAGGGCTCAAATATCCTAGCTAGCAGTGAATGCATAAACAAATAATTTTTTTTTTTTTTTTTTAACTAAAAGCATAGTTTTATATAGCAACTTTCGATGATAATTAACAAAAACCTTAATATTATATAAGGTTCAAATATTCAAAGTAGCAGTAAATGTGTTAATAGATTATTTGAGTAACTGCAAACAAGGAGTGGTGGTGGTGATAAATTTGAGGATAAATGAAAAGGAAAAAAGAAAAAGATACTCACAATCACAGTATGCATATCAACGCCATACATCTCTAACCACTTGGCTTTATTTAAGTAATGAAGCTCTGCCTGGGCAGGAGTATAACCACTGCAAAAATTTTATCCAAAATATAAAAAATTAAATACAATTTTTTTTTTTTTTTTAAATTTAAGCAGTCAATAAATGAGTGTATATTGTCTATATAGCATTACTTCATTACTGAATTATAATTTCAGGTCATAATTTGTTTGAAAGAAGTGCTTGAGAGTGAAAAGTTTAAAAAAATAAAACAAGTGTTCAACAGTACACCTTATAGGCATGGTACCATGAAATAAGTGGGTAGGGGCTAATACTTTCTAAAAGTTTTGTATGTGATGAGATACATTGAAAATATTTTTAAGTTCCTCCAATTATATATATATATATATATATAAAAATGGACTAAGTTTGACTATTATTTTAATATATTTTCTGTTCTATACGTTATTTTTTATAGATACAAATATTTAAAAACAGTCATTTAACTTTGCTAACATGACACTTCCTCTGTAGCTAAATGGTATAGCATGTCAGGCTATATGATGGTTCAGTGTAGGATACAAATTCCTGTCAGAGGACACATATTTTCTAAGAAATTTCTCAGATATTCAACACCAGTAAATGTAGTTAATACTGTTTATTATAAAGAGAGCATTTACTTAAATATTTGTATCTAGAAAAATAATGTATAAAAAAAAAAAAAAAAAAAAAAAAATTATATATATTGTTGATTGCACCCTGAACTACTGCCAGTCCCAATGAATGGATGTCTCCTTGGAGAGGCACCATGCATTGAGAGACTATTGGGATTTAATCTCACACCTGATCTCAAGTGGAACCCATACATACAAATCATCGCTAAAGATGTAGGTAAAATTGTCAGCTCCCTGTACTGCTTCAGTAAGTACATGACTCTTTGTGTTATACGATCTTTACAAAGATAGAGTAAAGCACAAAGAGTCATGTACATACTACTAAATTTTAGGTCTCCAGTTTCCCTCTTAAGGAAAAGGTCATCTATTTCAAATACAAGTATCCCCTATAATAATTGTTTGCAGTAATAAAATGTCAAATAAAAAATATATATATATATATATATATATATATATATATAATTGTCGGACTTTGTCCATTTCATAATGTGTGATGTCATATATATATATATATATATATATAGGGAAAGATATGATGTAATGGAAAAAGTTTTTGGCATCACACAGACAATGTAGGATATTTAATAACAAAAGTGATTGAAATAATAAAAAATCTAAATGAAATCGGCTAGACTATATACCCCCCCCCAAAAAAAAACTGAAGATAATGTTAAAAAAGAAATTTAAATTTTTATGATTTATTTTGAAAATTAATGGTAGTAATGTATTTTAGACAAGTGATACAGCTCAGTTTAATAGTGTTATCATAGATAATTTACTTATCTGTTTAGTTCTCAGTTCCACCAAAAGTGGAGAGAGTATCAGACAATAGTGCCATTAATATCATATTGGTGGGACATATGTTCCAACACCACAGTACTAGAAACCACTGATACTAATGAAATATATATAAGAGTGGATATAAGCCAAATAATTAGATATTAGTGACTGTGTGTATGCGCATTAGCGTGTATACATAGATAAGTGTATAAATATTTGCTTATTAGAAGGTGTAAACAAAACAATACACAATGTAGTTAGACACAACTAAGGAGTATATATTAATAAATATACATATACCTACATTTGTAGTGCAACTTAAAGTTACATGGTTTTCCCAAGTCATCAGGCATGAACTGGTGAATGAAATACTTATAGTTGTTTTTTAAAAACATAGGTAGGTATATATATATATATATATATATATATATATATATATATATATATACACACACTATACAAAGAATAAAATTCTAATGTAATGTATAAAGCCTTGTGCTTTCTGGCATCAGAGATGCAATTTTTTTCCTTTCATTCTTCAAAATAAGTTAAAAAAATTTACTGCATTCTTACAAGACTAGGATAATCTTTTTTTTTTTAGTTTTTTTCAAAAGACAAATTTGGATAATTTTTTTTTTTTTTTTTGAATCAAGGAAATACAGTAAGCACGGTAAGTGAATAAAATTGATATCAAATAATATAGAAAAATTATAGGTATATACTATAATAAAGAGGGATGTGCAGGTGGTGCAATTGATGAGAAAAGAATGAGAAATCGGAGAGCTGAGTTCGAATTCCAGTCAGATCCATTACATTCATTTATGCACTATTACCCTTGGGAAAAAGAGTTTATGGTTGCATCACATTGAAACACTGGTTCTCATATGATTACCAAAGTTAAGCAACATCTAGCCTGGCCAGTACCCAGATGGGTTACCACTTGGGAATACCAGGTGCTCTAAGTTTGGATGTGCAGGTAGTATAATAGACAATGGCTCAGAATTGTTAACCAGAGAGCTGAGTTCCAATTCTTTTTGGGTTAGTTATATTTACTTATGCACAAATACCCTTGGGAAATGTATGAATCCACCACTTCTCCTCCCCAACTATGGATTAATTAGTAAGACATATCACTAAACCAATATTATCTCCCAAAAAATTCTTACAATCTTAAAAAAAAATTCTGGCTTTAAATAACCTGTAAAGTGTTGAGATAAGCCATAGAAAACAAATTAATCAACTTTGGGAAAGGTATGAATCCATCTCTTCTCCCACCAGCTATGGATCAAATAGCAGGACAGACTGGGTCCTATAGCATTGATTGGTAACCAATCTACTGCAGAAAGAAACAGCAACCTCATGTGCATAAAATCTTCTACCTAGTCAGTTATGAATCGAAAGAGACATGATCACCCAAGCATTATGTTACGTGTGATAGCAGAATTATTCTTACCTCAATTTCTTTTCATTAAAAGAACATTCACTTTTAATTAAATGAAGCACTTTATATCTTCTCTTTGGCGTATGTAAATTGTCTGAATTATTATTATTATGCTTAAGAATCATTAAGTAAATCATTAAGTAAATCATCTCGAGGTCCTTGCTAAAATCCAGAGATGGATTTGCAATGTGATTGGTCTTTATCTGACATCCCATCTATAGTTGCTATATCAGACGTGCTGCAGCTTCCCTCTGTCTTTTCTACAAGTAATTTCATGGCAACTGCTCCAACGAGCTACTTTCACTGGTTCCCAAACTGCATGAATTTAAGCGTGCTACTATGTTGGCATCTTGGTTCTACCCTTTCACTGTCAAAACGGCTAAATATTGCCATCTCTTCTACTCCAACAGCTTCTCGTCTTACAACTCCTGTCAGTGAAACTCCCTATCACTTGCTTTCCTGATAGCTATAATTTTCAAATATTCAAATGTAATGTCAATTGACATCTTCTGATGCCTTGATCTTGATCCCTGTCCTTCTCTTTATCAAATTCCCAAACACTCCTCTTTACTCTTATTCTCACTCTCTGTAACACTGTGTGTTAGTGGAACTCCTGCCTTGCCTGGGGTGATTTGCTTAAAAAAAAAAAAAAAATTTGTTGATTTCTGGAGTTGACCATGGCTAACTGAAACTGAGGAAAACCAAACAGGAGATATAGTCTTCTTTCTTTCTTTTTACGTACCTTAATTTTTGATATTGCTTATAGATTGCAAGCTCCATTTCTTCAGTTTGGTTTGGTACAAAACGAAATTCTGATATGAAACCAGGAGTGTGCACTTCAGGATCAAAATCACCAAGTTCCGCTGAAAATAATGAATAATAACAGAGAGATAATAAACTACTGTTAATATTGTAGCCCACATCTATGAACCCATTAAACTCACTTGTAACACACAGAAACAAAAGAGGCCATAATTTTGATTTCATATATGCCACCCTAGTTGGAAAAGAACATAATGAATTATGTAGGAAATAATTAGAGGGAATTCTAAATATTTTACAATCTATAAACACATTTGAAACACACTTGGCAACTTTTATAAAATCCATACTTAAAGAATCTAAGATATGTTTACCTACAACCACAACCAGTGTAACTTAAATTCTTTTATTCTCACACAAAACATTCCCAAATTAACATACAATCATGGATGAAAATGCCTGCTAGATGCTCAAACACACACACACGCATACACACATTATCATCCAAATCCTACACAGGAAAACTAGTAGTATGCCACACATGAATTACACATACAAACACTACTTGACAGGACAGATGCATGTGAGGTCTGCTTAACAAACAATGCAAAAATAACAAATAAAAACAAACAATACAAAAATAAAAATACCAGAATTTTCTTTTCTCCTCCATATTTCATTTCTGCTGCAATGGGAACAATCAGTTTCTCCCTTGTTGACTTTCTCCAATAACAGTTGATCTCTTTCATAATTTGGCTGTTTGGAGAGGGTAGTGAGACAATACAGGTGGTACTGTTGTGAAAATTTGCATAGGGGTTGTGGTACTGATTTGCATGGAAGCAATAATTCTTGGTTGTTAGTTAATCACAGTTGATCTCTGATTGGAGTCAAGTATACTTAAAATTGGCCTTTTTGAAGTGAAGAGCATTCTTTTTCTCTCAGCTCTGCTGTCAAGTGTGAAGAACAACAGCTTGGCTGTTTATATCATCTGTGAATATGTTTTCTCTTGTTCTTTACTTACATATTTAGAAAATGTCTGCTCAAACCAAATTAGATTGACCTGTTTGTTTCAATATCTTACATGATTGTGATATGCGCTGCTATTTTTATCGAGAATGAAGTCAAACTTTTTGTTGTTATTTTTTTTTAAAACTTTACTTACATTCCAAGTTTGAATCCCCTGCCCACTGGTTAAAAATAAAAACCAAACAATTTACTTACATGCAAGAGCCAGTGCTGCCAACTCAACCACAGTGTCAAATGGACATTCCAGCTTACCATTGTAAATGTCTGTTTTCAATTGTAGAAAGAACATATATCTGCAAAAGTAATCAAATAGAATTGTTGTTTTTTAATCTACTTGACCAAGTTAATTTACGAAGCTGATTTTCAAATATTTAAAACATTTTTAAGGCGTTAATAACATTCTTAGCAAATAAGCACATGCTAAAACACAATTGAATTACTGAAGCAATATTATACAGATTTATGGTCTAAATTTTATCAGTAACAATGTTTTTTTGTTTTCTTAAAAGTAATCCAATATATTTCAAGTTGATTTTCACTCCTGTGCTAAGCAAGGAAAGAAAAAGCTAACCTATAATTTTACCAACATTATTTTTTTTAAAGTGTAAGTGTGTATTTTTTTATTTAACTACAGACCATGGAGTTAAAACTATTTAAGTTGATATATAACATGCTGTTCAAATTTCAGAAATCAAAGATTAGATTTAAGAAAAATAAATAAATAAAAATAATTCAATAGTAATTTTGTAAACTACATTGAAATATGGGGCCAGGAGGATAGCAAACTTTGTGTGTGTGTGTGGGGGGGAGTGAGAGAGTCTCATACATGATTTTTTATATATATATATATATATATACACACACACACACACACACACTAGGAGTTGTTGTAAAGCTCTTGAACCAACCTGCTTCTCAAAATCTCACTAAACAGTAATTTCTTTTTTTTAAATCCTGTCTTTGTATGTACATACACTTCTGTCCAGAAAGTATCCACCTATTTATTTAAAAAAAAAAAAAAAAAATTGAAGCCAATGGATCCTTAATCCTCTTCAAAGTATTCCTCTTGGGACATCACACAATTATAACACCATTACTTCTGCTTTTCAAAACAGTCCTTAAAGTCTACTTTTGCGATCATTATCAGCTGCCTCATTGCAGTCTCACTATGGTGTTTCAATGCTAATTGTAGCTTTAGCCAAAGCCAGACATCTTAGGAACCTGATATAAACTGTAGGAGGCTATTTTGCATAAAAAACCCTATGCAAGGAATGAAAAATGTACTGTGTACACACAGCATATAAGCCCATTCTGACTGAGTAACACCACAGGAGAGTATGTTTATGCATCATACTTATTATAAAACCCAGGTTGTGTGTGTGTGTGTGTTCATTTATATATGGGATCGAATTTCCTACATTTTTCAACCAATTTCAACAAAACTTCACTTTTTTTTTTGGCAGGTAGTGTTTCTTATTGTCTTGCACACTTTTTTTCTTTTTTTTACATTCAGAATGCTTTAAAAATTCCATTTACAAGACAATTGTTTATAATAAAATTCTATTCAATCGGTAGACTCATAACGATTGAAAACAATTTTTTGTTTGAGTTTGACCAATTCATAAAAAAAAAAAAAAAAAAAAAAAACTAATTAAGACATGTGTCCGTCAACCTTAAACAATAATCTTTGTCAATTTTATTTTTCAGTCTTTATGATGGTCGATACTTGATCTATCTTACTGTTACATCCCCGGGCAACGCCGGGCTCTACTGCTAGTAACCAATAAAATCCCTTATGATTAGTTGTCAAGTTATTCAAGGTTGTGCAACTAATGGTATTCAAAATGGTTTGATACTTTCTGGATAAACTGGCGATTACATTCAACTTTTGCTGAATAAGACAGAGATTGGGGGAAAAAAAAAAAAAAAAAAAAATCAAACTTGAGATACCATCAGATATTATTTACAGATTAATTTCTTAATTTTTGTATTTTGAGTGTTATGCTCACCTTGTTCCCACAGAGTCTAATTCTGTACTCCCCAGCCCAGGAATTGAACTCACAATTACTATGCTACCAAATTCACAAAACAACACTTTAATTTATTATCCAATGGACTTGCAATAATTGAACAGTACTAAAAAGAATAAGAGGAGATATCCTTAAACTTGGACAGCAGAATGTAAATAATTTGCTCCTATAGATCGAATAAAATATTCAGTTTGAAATTCCCTGGAGGTTATCCAGACTGACAGACACTTGAAGAAAGGCAAAGGGCACAAAAGCCAAAATGTTGTGATAAAGATGAGAGCATGTCTGATTGTAAATGATATAAATAATTATAGTGGCTCATCCCAGAAATTCAGACAGAAATGAGAATGTAGATATTGAAGCTGAAAGTTGGTAGATTTCAATAGAGAATATAAATTTATTGATTTTTTTATATTAATGTAAATATTGACAGAAAAGAAAAAATCCAAATAAAAGCTGCAGTTGCCATTTGTTGTGCACATGTTACAAGTTTTGAAGCATTTTTTTTTAAATTAACTTTGTGGAATAAACATTTAAAAAAATTATTTATTGATGATATATCCCAGGCTGTTGAACACATAATAAAACAGCTTTTATTCATTCACTGTCTAAGAACAGCAAAGATGCATGAATTGAAACAATGAATTTGCATATCAGCTGGTTGCAATGTTCAATTCATAAGTGGCACCCTTGTCTTGACAGACAAGGTAAGTCAACTGTATTTTGTGTTATTGTCCTTTTTAGAGGAAGGAATTTAGCTTCCCCTAACAGATAAATACAGTATTATGATAATTTGCAATATACTTGAGTGACAGCATTTTCAAAGTGGCCAGCGACTACTTTTTTCAAAATGCATGCCTTGACAAGTAACACACAATTAAAAAATACACTTCTTATTCAATCTGATTTACTACAAGCATATTACAATGGTTAAATCCTTAGAGATATGATAGCTCAATTCTACTAGAACACACTACTTTAATTCCTGACCACTGACAATCCTTTGTTTTTAATGCATAATAATTGACTGCCAAAACAAACTTAAAAGAAGAAATATTCCAAAATCCAGTGCTGAAACAATTTCCCTGTTTTATTTATACTAAAATACTTAGAATGGCTCATGATCAAGCATAACAGACATTCATTGTCTGTTATATTTAACAATATTTTTATATATAATTTATTGCTTAAACGTTAGTTTTAATGGATACCCATATTTGAGTAGATGTTCTGTATTTATGATTTCCATCTGCCAGCGTGAATATTCAAGAATTCTTATTAGAAAAAATATGCACTCTCTTGCAGACGCATATTTTCCTAATAAGATTTTTCGAATATTAAGGCCAGCAGATGGAAATAAATAAATATACTGTTTAATAAATAAATAAAAATAGAGCATCTACTCAAATATCCATTAAAAATAACATTTAAGCAATAAATTAAAATATGTTGGATTAATAAATGAAAATCCATTCATATATATATATATATATATGAAAAAAACCAAATGGGTGAATATAGATAGATGCAAGCAAGTGATTTTATATATATATATATATATATATATATATATATATATATATATATATATATATATATATATTATTATATATAGTATAAGTAAAACAGTTCTCAATGTTAATAATAAGAGCTTTTTAATATATATTAAGAAATACATATTATATCTTATATTGATTACACAACCAACACTTGAAAATTATGTTATTTGAAACTCAGAGTTGTGCAATGAACAATCAATATATAGGTATATATATATATATATATATATATATATATATATATATATATATATATATAAAAAATAAGTTTAGTATTAAAATGAATGACAAATTATCTTGATAGAATTATTAAACAAACACATCAAAACTTTCATTTACTCCCATCATTACATATGACAAATACTACAAACAGAAATTAATTGGAAAATATTTAATTAGAGAAATGCTTGTCAAAGTAATGTGTAAATGGAATGGCAAATTATTTTATAGCAAAACCAGTAGCCAAGCATTTACTTATTAACATAGTTTGCAATGAATTTGTCAAGTCCCACATCATCAAATATGCTAATATATATCCTTATCAAATATATTGGTAACTTATTTTGGAGGATATCACATTTTATTATGTGAAATTAAATTGTTTTTTGTTTATAAATAAATATTTCATTAACACAATATCATATAGACCTGAATAAATTAATAATTACTTCATTAAAACAATATCCCATATACCTGAATAAATTAATAGATAATTACTTCATTAACACAATATTCCATAGATGTGAATAAATTCCATGCAAAGTGTTGGACCAAGCCTTTTAAAGTGAAATTGGGTAGACAGAACTATTTGGAATCTGTTGATGATTGTGCTAGCACAATGTTACAAGTCATTGTGACCAAGGGTCTGAGTGTAATACTTAACATCATGAAGATACATTTGAGGAGCATATAATGAAGAAGGAGGGCTTGGAAAATCTGATACTCACAGGACAGGTAGAGGGCAAGAGGGAAAACATTGCATAACATACTTAATGAGCTTGAGTAAATGGATGGCAGAACAGAGTTCAGGAGAAATAACAGAAAAACAAAGTTTATTAAGGGATAGGAAGTTGTGGCGAGCTGTGATTAACTACAACCTGAGGGGGCGTGGCACACAAAGAAAAAGATTGTTCTAGTTTCATTTGCCTTTTCTGGATATCTAATTTTAAGTTATTTCCCTTTAGTAACTAAATTCTCGAAGTTTTTTTTTCTGATGGGTTTTATGCTAGATTAGCACTCTCCACCAAAACTTTAACAAAAGTCTACTCAGCATAGGTATAATACTTGTTTTATCATTTTAATGAAGGGCAAATAATCTAAACTACAAGCTTGTTCTGTGGGCATTGAAGAAACGTAAATATGCCTTAGAAGGTATCTACAACAGCCACCCTAGTATTTTTCAAGGTTCCTCTACTGGTACCATATGACAACACAACTGCAAAATTCATTATTATTCTTTATTATTCATTCATCTGTGTCCCTTGCAATATAGGGGGGAGTGGAATAAGATTTATTGGTAGATTTTTGAAGATGTTTAATCATTTGTTCCTGCAATAAAACCAAAACCACTTATTTACACAATAAAATAAGCCTGTGGTGTAGTAAAAAAAAAAAAAAAAAAAAAAAAATACTGAATGATTTCCATGCTTATCAATTCATTTTGGGTCAGGCTGGAAATTAGGTTATAAAAATCTGTTTCTTGATAAAATAGCCAACAAACCAGTCTTATCAAACTGAAACCTTACTACTTAAAAAAAAAAAAAAAAAAAAAAGAATTAAATATAGACAAATAAATAAAAATAACAGTAATTCACATTAAAAGCATGTGACATACATGCCCTGTTCAATTAGTAATGCTTGATTTATTTCCTTAATAAGTACAATATATTTCAGACTAGCAGTAGAGCCCGGCGTTGCCTGGGAATATAACAGTAAGAGATAGATCAAGTATCCACCATCATAAAGACTGAAAAATAAAATTGACAAAGATTATTGTTTAAGGTTGACGGACACGCATGTCTTAATTAGATTTTTTCTTTTTTTACGAATTGGTCAAACCCAAACTCAAACAAAAACATTGGTTTCAATCGTTATGAGTCTCCCGATTGAGACAATAAGCAAGACAATAAGAAACACTACATGCCAAAAAAAAAAAAAAAAGTGAAGTTTTGTTGAAATCGGTTGAAAAATGTAGGTAGCCTTTCTGTAATCTTTCTTTTACAATTTATGATTTTTATTTATTGAATACAGTAAAAAAAAATTGCATATTTTGCTTGTGGTGATTCATAATTAGAATTCTGATTTGAATATATTTTCCACTCGTTGTTTCTAATACAAAAAATATTAACTTTATTTGGGTTTATTAATTATGATCTCACGAATCTTATTCATTTAGTAGCCTTTCTGTAATAATAATCTTTTACAATTTATGATTTTTACTTATTGAATACAGTAAAAAAATTGGACACCATGTGTATTTAAAGTAGTTTCCCGTTCCAGTTATTATTTTTAGTTAGGACTTGTGTATGTTTAGATTTCATTATCTTTCCCTAAAGATAAAGAATTTATGTTTGTATTCGTATAATCAGTAGAGATCGTTAGATTATTGTTTAAGGTTGACGGACACGGATGTCTTAATTATTTTTTTTTTTATTTTTATTTTTTACGAATTGGTCAAACTCAAACAAAAACATTGTTTTCAATCGTTATGAGTCTACCAATTGAATAGAATTTTATTATAAATAATTGTCTTGTAAATGGAATTTTTAAAGCATTCTGAATGTTAAAAATAAAGAAAAAAGTGTGCAAGAGAATAAGAAACACTACCTGCCAAAAAAAAAAAAAAAAAGTGAAGTTTTGTTTTATCGGCTGAAAATATAGGAAATCCGATGTGAGTTGTCCCCCCTTCCATTTTCGATGATCTCTTAATTGTGTTTTCAAATTGATTTTGTGCAAAAACAATTATATTTTTCCAATTTTTGGCACTGTTAGAACCACCACAAGGTAATTTTATGTAGTCCTGTGAAGTTTTGATGAAATCGGTTGAAAAATGTAGGAAATCCGATCCAATATATTAACATTACAGACATACATACACACACACAATCTGCATTTTATAATAAGTAAGATGACAGATGAAATTTTAACATTAGAAATGTGCTTACATTATGCATATAATAGCCCTATAATATCAATAGTTCTTGCTTTCCAATGTAAAATATACACGCGGACTTACAAAGAAAAGCCAGACAGTATAAGGTTAAAACTTGAATTAAAAAAGGAAATAGTACAAAGCAATCATGTAACCTGTAAACTCATTCTACAGAAATGAGACATTTTTATAGACTTGGAATATGGTATTTTGATAATAAATAAGAAAAAAAAAAAAAAAAAAAAAATGTCTAATGGTTATCAATGAAGGAAGTCAATTTTATATATATATATATATATATATATATATTTACACACTAAATCAGTCCGGTTTTAGTCCCTGGCCTGAAGTAATCGGATGTCTACTCACACTGAGCTGTGATACAGCAAAACAGTGTTTGTGGATGACTATATATATATATATTAATGGGATTTTATGATTTTATTTATTTTTAGAAACAAATCTTCTTTTTACATCCTGTCTATGAAATAAGAAATAGTTTTTTATCCCTTCCCACACATATATAAATTCCCTCAACCTTACAAAAATTTTACAAACACCTTTGATTCTATCACCAAGTGAACTGTACAATAGTCTATTTGCTCATTTCAAAAGCAAGAATTCCTCAATCATAGGACATACCAAGCTCTCTTGCCTTGGGTGGCAACCAGTCTAGGAGAAGGAAAACTAATAAACTCTTTAGTCTTTAACAACTGTAAGAAAATTCCAAAGGTCATGAACCAGTCTTGTATGTCCAAAGTCAAAAATACCATGGCATAAACAAAATGAGTAAAAAATCTGCCGAGATAAAAATCAGGAAGCAAAACTTGCGACATACAACTGCTTTCTTCACTGACCAAAAACAGAGAAAAATGTTCTGTCATTCAAAGTAGCTTTCCTTTTATTGGGAGAGGAAAGGCTGTGATCAGTCAAGCCTGGTAGGAAGTGCAAAAAATTCGAGGCCTACTAAAGTCAACCCGATGTTGATTTTCTTTTTTTGACGAGGAGTAAGACTATTTTCTTCTTTGTTGCCACAGCAACCCATCATCAAGAGGTATAAAAAAAAAAAACCTATTACAAGAGAAGTATGCAACCCTTGTTAGTATCTGCCATTGAAAATCCAAAAGATTTCATTTTGATGTTGAGAGGAATTTCTTCCTGTCACTGGTATGCCACTAGATTGTTTGTTGACAGAGTTGATTTGATTTGTTTAATGGCATATCAACTCCTTATATGTTATTTAATGCTGAAATTTAATTTTCTTGGGAACTTTGATTGATTTTGTTCAAATCAACCCTCAACTTCCTGTGGGTCATTTACAGCCAAATTGATTGTGTTGCAAACACGCTATAGTTCATCAAGCATGGATGAGTTGAATTGAGCCATGTCAAGGAAAATAATTAATTAGCAGTTAACACAGTTTCTTTAAAAAGATCATTTTTTTCTGATGATTAACAAATATTTGGAAATCAGTGGCTTGACTGGATTGGAAATTGTCTTATTCTCCAAGTTCATTTTAATGATATTATGCCGTGAACTGTAAACAGAGAAATCGGCTCAATACAGATTATCCTCTCAAACAACTTTAAAAGTGCATTGCATTTATTTTTACTAAGTTCTCTGCTTCTAATAAGTATTATCAATTGATTGATTTAGACACAAAAGATATTCGGTGAGATAGGTGAAGACTTTGTTTACAAAAAAAAAAAAAAAGTATTCAGTTTTTGCAGAGAAAAAAAGACATGCAGTTTCTATCGAGAAAAAAGACACAGAGTTTGTTGAGAAAAAAGATGCATACAGTTTGAGAAAAAGACAATTTGTCAAGAAAAAAAAAAAAAAAAAGATGTGTACAGTTTCTGTTGGGGGAAAAAAATGCAAACAATTTCTGTTGAGAAACAAATTAGAGATGCAGTTTTTGTCGAAAAACCTTCAGTGAGTAACTTTAAGAAAATGGCAATGTGAAAATGTTATTAAAACTGAAATAAAGATATAAGTATATGAATATTATCACTCATTTTTATTGTATGAACTAGAGAAGTCTATATCATAAAAAAAACCCCAAAAAAACAATAAGGAGTAGATAGATGAACCTATCATCTAGTTCACACTCCTTTCCAGTCTTTTAAACAGGAGTAAATGTTTATTCCTTGTTTCCTATTTAGGATTGGATTTCCAGTTCCTTATAAAGTCTACTTCACCTCTATACTCCTAACACTTATCCTTTCTTACGCTAATACAACTCTACACAGTAACCCTCTGTCTTGAGTGGCTCTTGGGCCTTGTATTGGGAAAACATTTGTATATAAAAAAAAAAAAAAATAAAAAAAATAAACACATACAAATTGAACCATTGCTAGGATGTGAAAACTATCATTGTAGGGAGAGAAAGGTTGGCCAGTGTGTGTGGGTGTGTAGGAGGGGGTGATCATGACAGCAACAGACCTGCATGGATAAAGCTTATATCAAAGTTTTATTTTTTTTTCTGCTTATCTCTATTTTGTCTTCTAATTATGGGTGGTCTTTTTTAACAGCTGTTTATTTGAATTTGCCTGATCATGTCTTTTCATAGACTCACTCCCACCACAAAAAGATAGTTCCAGGTTTTATTTTTTAATGAAGAGCAAACATACTAAAATAAATTATTTCCAGAATAAACTGTCTTTGCAACTGTTGTATTTAAAGAAATAGTCTAGATCAATTCTTTGTGAACCATCTGTTCATTTTATCAACAAACACCAGAGTTCAATTTATACACCAAATGGAAAGGTGGAGTGTTAAAAAGGTTAACATTGCATCCAGTTATGTGCCATGCGTGATACACACTTAGACAATCATATCTTTCGATACATGACTGACAAGGTAGATTCCCCCCCCCCCGCAGTAGGCTGCCATTTCTTTCTGCAGTAGACTAGTTGCCATCCAAGGCTACAGAACCTTGTAATAATAATAATAATAATAATAATAAATCACAACAAATTACATAGCACTTATTTGGATTAACTGCTGAGGGGACCCAGAACTTTCACTAATCACAATGAATGGGTATTCTCCCAGGGTATCCCCATGCCTTTAAGTCCTAATAGGTTCTCAAGGCATGGAGCTACCCTGAGAGAACACCCATTCATTGTGATTAGTGACTCAACCCAGACCAAGTAGAACTTGTACATATGATTCATCACTAAAGATGCTGGAAAAATGGTCAGTTCTGTGTATCGCTCCAGTAAGTATCTGACTTCTCATGCTATTCTCTACTTTTAAATGAACCAGATTTGGCCCAAAATGGAGTATTGGCTATATATGGGCAGGAGCTGCCCAGTCTTTACTCTCCAGTTTTGATAGAGTTCAAAAGTGTTTTTGCATCCATGTGGATGACAAATTGTTTTCCATCCTACAATCTCGGTCTCACAGACAAAATGTTTCAAGTCTCTCGGTGCTTTATCTCTATTGCCATAGAAAGTGTTCAAATAAACTACATTCTTTAGTTCCACCATCATCATTATTATTATTATCATCATCATGTGTCGACTGCAGTTGAGACCATGGAGTCCACGACAGTATGTCAGTCTCCCCAGTCCTTCATGACTGTCCCCAACTCCTGCCTACCAATGCCTGCATTCCTTGAGGTGATATCAGGGAATGATAGTTTTCTGCCTATGGTCAGGTTTGATGTAGGCTTCCAGAATAGGAGAGAGGAGACAACTTCATTCTCGACATGATGTCAGTGACCAGCAAACTGAGCTTGTATGAGGGAGGAAACATGGCGAAGACTGCTATAGATTTGGTGTACGGTCAGATAGCATTCTACCAGTTGTAACCTGCCATGCCATACACATTGTAGTGAACCAGCCACATTCCCTTATTCCAGTGTTGAGATGTAAGTTCCACTCAAGTGGTTTCTTCCTACAAACCACTGCTTTGTGGAACTGACTCCCAAGATGATGCTTTCCTAATCACTACAAACTTAACTGGTTAAGTCTAGGATGAACCATTATCTTTCCTACACAGTTCCATAAGCTGTACCTCTTAGTCTGTAACAACTGAGCCTTGTACAGGGTGATAATCTCTTTAAAAAAAAATGCATTATATAAAACGATTGTTTTGCTACTTATGTAAAAACGGTCTTAATTGGCAATAATATGGATGACAGATGTCTATAAAAGGTACTGTTGACTATTTACAGCTAATTCGTTTAAATAATGCACAGATTATTGTATGTGTCATGTGGCAATAATTATAAGTAAAATGATGCACTAAAATAAGTAACCAAGTAATCATAAAAGTTCTGAATATTGGTGCCAAAAAAAATAACCAGAGATCTTTAAAACATACTTTTGACTTTCTTTCTCTTTTAAGTATAAGGTGGTCCCAAAAGTCTTGTCATCCCCTACCGAAAAGTAAATTAGAACAAGTAATACAAAGCACATGTACTGGATTCAGTTTATTCACTTTCATTGACACTGTCACACATCAAGAAGGTCTTTATGAACACAATTTTCGTGGCACAAAATGAAATAGAAAATTATATTATTTGGAGGCGACAAGACTTTTGGACCACCCTGTACAATGGGGATGTGCTACCCAGGAGATATGTCCCCAGAAACTAAAGCTTTTTATATTTATCATTAGGTTCCAGCCACAAATTCTTAGATCCCCTCCACCCTGACTTAGTTTCCAAACTCTCACCCCTATTTAGCCTCCCATTCCACTTTTAACATTTGATTTAGGCCCCCATCCACCCCCACCTCTCAGTCAGGCTGTGTCTGCATTAGATAATACACCTACATTTTTCAATCTAGATTTTTTTTTTTTTTTGTAGAAAAATACTGAAGGGCTCCAAAGTTTCTCTTTTGATAAGACAGATAAAAAAAAAATGTATTCTTGTTAAGCAAACATTAGCAGAAATAGGTCAAAACTTGATCACATCTCAGCTGGACAACAGGCTGACTGGCTGGACAGTCAGCCAACTAATGACAAAGACACCTGGAGAAAGAACAATAGTTGTCTATGGAATGCTAGGTTGACATAATATCTGTGAGGTCATTGGTTGATGTCAGAGTCAATGAAGCAGGAAGGAGGTGGGGGGAGAATTTTACATACCCTAACCACAAAGTAATTGAAATTACAAAGAAGTTAGGGAGGAAAATAGTGGAAGAAAAAAACCCCCAAAAACATGGGACATTAAGGAGATGAACAATATATGAATGCAGCCCAGACAAAATGGGAAGGACTGAATATCAAATGAAGGAAGGAAAGAAAAAGAAAATAAAAAAACAAACAAACAAACAAAAAAAACAATGTCTACATAACAATGTCTGGTCATTGAGGACAGAAGAATCTACTGAGAAAATAATTTAAAAAGTGATTCTCTCCCCTGATTATCCACCTCTTCCACAAAATGCATGGTAAAATATCTTTTGTTTTTTTTTTAACATTTAGAGGTTCATATAGCATTGGTTCTTTATACTTTTTACCTAGTAGTGGGACTTTGGTGCCTAACAACAGTTGGAGAACTAGCCACTTGTGACAGGAAACCAACGATAAAAAAAAAAACACCTTAATTCCTGGAAGCCTGTGCTGTGTATCACATCCTTATTCTGCTAAAAAGAGACAGTCAAGAGCATGCCTTGATATCTACAAAAAAAACTTATGATCTGGGAAATTTATGGATGCACATTTACAAAAAGTGGTTGAGTGCCCAAATTTAAAAAAAAAACATCTTGTCATATTCTGCACTTCTAGGAAGATAGATAAATACATTATTCATTAAATCTTTTGATAACCAATATTTTAATATGAATGATAGCTCTAAATGTCAAATTTAAAGAATGGAAAGAAGAATTTGAAGAGTCAATTGTAACTAAGTTAGAAAGCTTTGTGTTGTCTTGTTTGGAAATGTTTAACTCTTTTTTTTATGTTATTTTATTTTTTGTTTTTTCTGCTTCCAATATTTTCACTTATCCTTCCTTCTCTGTCGTTATTTTCATTTCTCCATTGTTATTAATTATCAAACTTTTTAATTCCGCCTCTCACCCACAACTTGTTTAATTTAGAATATGCTTACATAATGTTACTTATCAATACTGAAAAATTAAGAGTGAATTTCTTTAGTTGGTAGTCGACATCGGAACTTATACCAAGTCATTACTTAATGTGAATTCTTTTTTTTCTTTATCTTTACAGGTTAATAGGAGTAGATAGGCGCAACTATCATCATGCCTAGTGAACTGGAGTAGAGGTTCATCCCTTGTTCCCTATTCAGGATATGGTTTATCAGTTCTTTCTTTTTGTGACCACAATGATTTAACTGTCTTAACTTTTTGGTGATCAGACTAATCAGTGCCTGCAACTTTCCATTATGAGGGTACTGGGTTGGCAGTTTGCTGGCTTCTGCTTCCAACTGGTCATTAGTAGCCCAACCTCTTTGGTAGCACTTAGATAGGCTGCTCTGATCACCTGTCCTATAATATCGGGATATATGTAGTGCCATATCACTCATGGGTAGGAGTCCCTGCATGTATTTCCGGTGGGCAACCCTGAGGCCACATTAAGCTCTGTTCTCAGCCTTATCCTGGCTGGTTTGTATTGCCATTGATGACAGATAGTGATAATTATAGTGGTCTTTGTTCTCTCTCCTCAAAACATATCTCATGGTAATTACAACAAAAAGAAATACAACTAAATGATTGGAGTGATACTGATTTAAAAAAAAAAAAAAAAGCATAAAGATCCAACTAGTATACAAAATACAGTGTACTGTATACATGATCCGGACAATGTGCAAAACACTGTATACATGATCCGGACAATGTGCAAAACACTGTATACATGATCCGGACAATGTGCAAAACACTGTATACATGATCCGGACAATGTGCAAAACACTGTATACATGATCCGGACAATGTGCAAAATTTTATAGGCAGAACAATACAAATGCATGCTGGGATTTCTTCCTAGTCAATAAGATAGGCTACTTCTTGATCCTATCTGACTCGCTCCCAGACTGTTTTGTCTTGAAGTCAGAACAATGTTTGTTTATCCAAATTTTCTTGTGTGTCAATATCAATTCTTAGTTTATGAACTTTTTGCCATATTACTGTTAATTTGTCCGAGTTCAAATTCCTAACTTTTCTGCAGAGTCCACTCTCTGATGCTCATCTCTTCTCTTTCCAGTTATGAAAGAAGACTAGGTCAGGTTATCTAATCTTGGGTGGCAATTAATCTAGGAGAAGGAAAATTCACTAGCCTTGGTTGGTCATTAGACATGAGAAAGATGACTCCAATTTTCAAAACAATGAAGGCAATGGAAAAATCACTCCACTATCTTTCTAAGGATGTCATAACAATTCACAGTTAATAAAGAAAAGTAATCTGTAAAGAACTATGATCACTTATGTCCTAGGGGACATAAAAAAAATATATATATATATATATATAATGAAACAGACAAAGTCCAATTATTTTAAGACATTCTTTATGTTTATATGTTCTTTTTATGGATACAAATATTTAAGTAAATGCTCTGTTTATAATAAACAGTATTAACAACATTTACCGGACTGAATGTCTGAGAAATTTTTATAGAAAATATGCATCCTCCGACAGGAAGCGAACTTGTATCCTATAAAGGAACCATCATATAACCTCACGTGCTTTACCAATTTACCCACAGAGGAGCATTTCTCTATGGCTAAATTAGTAAAGCATGTCAGGCTATATGACTGTTCCCATACGGACATTGTGAAACATCATATACTGACATTCAGTCCGGTAAATGTTGTTAATACTGTTTATTATAAACAGAGCATTTACTTAAATATTTGTATCTATAAAAAAGAACATATAAGCATAAAAAAATTTATATATATATATATATATATATATATATATATATATATATATATATGATGATTTTTGGTGTAGCTTTGCTCCCAATAGCCAGCACACCAAAATCAAATTCATGCAAATAGCCTCATCAAACTGATTCACAGCCATTTCTGCCTCCACCACTACCAAGGGAGAGAAAGGGAATAGGGAGAGAGGATGACAATCTGATGCTCAAATGTGAGCAGGTGCTAACAACAACAACAACAAAATATGAATCAATTTGATCATTTTCATTATTAATAATTACTAACGGTAATCTATGCCTGAAATTATTTTAAAACTATTTTAACAATGAAAGAAAGATTGCAAAGGTCATCAACAGGAAATGATACATAAGTGCCAAGAGGAGATAATTAGTGTCGTCTCACATTAGAAAGGAAAAAAAATGGTGTCTAAATTCTAATTGAAAGAGTGCGAAGTTCAATGAATCCATCATTATATGCTTGCTCCCTTCACTCACCACAAAATGAAAGAAAAGAGTAGAATAGGAAGATATTTCTGCTTCCGATATAGTCTAATTAAACTGGGTACAATGAAATTATCATAACTGAACATATGAAAAGTCATGACCTAATTCCATACCAAAAGCACGAGTAATTGCTATGTATGGTTAGATATAAATATGAGCTATAATAACCACTTCATCTATGATAGTTTTGTATAAGGGACGTCAATAGTTCAGATACGTGTGTGTGTGTGTATTAATATAAATGTTCTATTTTAAACATGTCCAGCTTCAAGGTGATTTTCCCTTAAGATAAAAAGGCAATATAGAACAAAACATTTCTTTAATAAAACTTTTAACAACCCAGGCTAAAGACATTGAGTAAAAATATAAACTATTCTATCAATTATTGACCACTGAGAATACATTTTTCCCAATTCTCAAATTTGAGTGCAGTAATAGATTGGCAGATAGGTCTCTCCATTTTACAGTTGAAATTGCTAGGTGTAATCATAAGTTCTATACTAACAGTTTCTTCTATCGCACATCTCACTCGTGGAACACTTCTGATGAAGATCTCATTCATGAAGCCCAACTCATTCAGATATATCTAATCTATCAACTGTATACAACTGCTTTCTCAGATGAAGGATTAAAAATAGCTTCCATTAAATGAACCCTATAGAGAGGACCCTCCTTCTTCAAAACTCACGGACTGCTGCTATTGAATTACAAACAAAAAAACTTTGACAAATAACAAACTACATCATTTGAGGACTTTCAACAGCAGCAACAACTAAAATGGATAGTACATGTAACTCTCAGAGAAAATAATGACAATCCAAATGTTGATGTTCCACACTACTTCAAACAAAAAGTTAGAAAGGAAACCCCCATCAATACTAGAATGAATGATGGGCTTGAGAAAACTATTTTCCTGAAAAATTGTAATAGAAAGATTTTTAAATTTCAACCAGCATCAGCAGCAGTGAATACCAAATGTTTCCAAATATCGAAAGGACTAATATTACCATTACCATGTTGCTATATACAAAGAAGTGCTGATAAGTTCTCAGTTATTATGTTTGATCATTTAGTCAAATTGTGGAAAATGAGACAGGCTGAGTAATTTTCAGCACCTGCTTGTAAGCAAATATTAGAGTACCTCAAAGGATTTCATTAATATATTTAATGAATCCTGTCTGTGATATCATAGGTTACATAACTATTTTAAAAATATTCTGTGTTCTCTACAAAAAAATAATAAACGTTTAGTACAAGCATTCACACCTGGGTAAAAAAAAAAAAAGATTGATGATGACAACACTTTCTAGAAATTGTTAAATTAAGCCATTGTCTAAGGGTCAGTCATAGTTCAGCAGAAGATTAAGAAGCTTTTTCTCCCCCACATTGTGTTTGATGATCTAAAGATTTCCCACCCCTATTTAGAATGCTTTCCAAAATTTCTTTTCAGTGACTCTCAGACAGAATAGATGAATTGTAGTGGTCGACAACAGGGTTTAACTGTAATGGAAATGTTCATTTTATTTTACCCCCAAAATTGTCATCCACTCAGACTCGACCTAAATCCTACCTTGGCATGACAGCAGAATGATTACCAAGATCTATATAATATTTTCAATTGGCTGCTTTGAGTTCCAGAACAAGCCTGCTTAGGTAAGGAAAATGAACAAGAGAATTGTTACAAGTTGGCCCCGAGCTGATGCATTCTATTCAGAGGCTACTATCACTGTCAACTTAAAACACCCTCATAGGATAACCTTTGTTGTTATCATTTGTTTATCAGGCAGTAAACAGATTAGCTTAATTACTTTCTACACTACTTGTCCAGTATCACGCAAAGGCACTTTTCATGAATGCTGTTTTTAGGAGTAAAAGAAAGGAAATAATATACATCCCTTTTTTTTTTTATGAGAAGAATGAGAATAGGGAGGAAAGGGGAAAGGACAAAAAAGGGACAGGGTTTAAAAAAGACAAAAGATGGCAATTGATATTGCATTTAAATTTTTGAAGATTGTAATTATCAGGGAAGCAAGAAATTGGAAGAGGATCCCACAGGAAATGTGTAAAAATAAACTTTTAGAGTAGAAGTGGTGGTTACCACTAGCTAATTCAACAGTAAAATGGTGAGACCTAATTGCCAATCTAGTAGTATGCTTAAATTCATGTAGTCAGGATACCAGGGAAAAAAAAGCTCATCAGAACAGTTGTCATAAAAATATTTGTAGAAAAGACAGAGGGAAGCCATGTCACATCAGTAAGAAAGTAACTGAAGTTGAGATGCCAGGTCAGGATTGATTACATTGCAGATCCTTCTTTGGCTTTTATCAAGAATCTAGTGATGTACAGCAGTAGGACTAGACCAGATATGGCAACAGTATCCAATGCACAGATGAATGATAGATTTATAAATGTGTAAGATGGATTCTGACAATAAAAATTTTCTGGCATGACACAGTGAACCAAATTTCCTAGCAGTAGACCTAGCAATTGATTCAATATAATTACTGCACTTCATGTCAGTAGAAAACATGAGGCCAAGAAAGTGTAGAGTGTTGCTTTTCTGGAGTTTAGCATGAGCCATACTGATGGCAGGCATAAAAGGTTCTTTGTGGTGATTCTAACAAAATGGTTTTAAAAAATTCAGTACAGGAGAAAAATAAATCAAATATGGGATAAGTTGCACTATGGGTTCTTTTCTCCAATGCTGTCAGATGCTACAAAAACCAAATTCCTGGCTTGAAAATTTGTTCTTAAGCATCATTGTCAGAAACTCATTTGGATGTCATGCATAGCATCCAACTTATTCCAAAATATCTAAACTATCAGCTATTATATATATTTTATTTAATTCATCCCAAGCAAGGTGATAATGCCACAAAGACACAAGGGGCTACTGGGAGTCAAAGAGAATGAAAAATTTTTTTAGAAGGAACCAGAAACCCAATCTTAAAAAGGAAACAAGGGATAAATCTTTACTCCAGTTCAAAAACAAGAGAGGAGTGTGAACCAGATGATAGGCAAACCTATCTACTATTGAGGGGAAAAAAAGTAAATAAATAGTAAATAAAATGTTAACATTTAGGCAGAGATGTTAGAAGTATAGAGTTGAAGTAAACTTTTGAAGGAACCAGTAACCTAATCCTAAACAGGAAACAAGGGATAAACCTCTATTCCAGTTCAAAAGACTGGGGAGGAGTGTGAAACAGATGATAGGTGAACAATCGTTCATTAAACACTATAGACTGATGCTAGAAACCCAGAAACAAAAAGCTTTACCAAATAACAAAAAACATATCACTTGAATACTTCCAACAGCAGTGACAACTAAAATGGATAGCACATGTAACTAAAAGATGACTTTCCACATTACCAAGAACCAAAGTGGAATTAGTGATTAGAATTGTAATAAAACCTAAATATATGATGAAAGTGAATTTATACATTTTTTGTTCTTGAGAATTTACAACAAAAATATTAAACTGTTTACAAGAATAATTTTATATTTATAATATTCTAAAAACTAATACAATTAAAAGTAATGCAATATTTATCATTTATCAATTTATAAAGAAATAAATATGAAAACAATTTTTTATTCATAATTCATTTGCTAAATTATTAAACTATGAACCAACTATAAGGAAATCCTTATCATTTCAAATGGTAAAATCCACTAGCAATTAGCCAATGTTTTGCCAACCATTCCAATAAACAATACTGTAAATAAACAATTTAATAAATAGGGTAAATAATTTAATAGTGTCTATTTTTGTTGCCAATTCTCAAGAACAAAGAAAATGTATAGATTCACTTTCAAATGTATAGGTTTTATGACAATTCTAATAATCACTTTTTAAAACAATAACCATTGCCGAGGAGTGAAGGTAGTTAAAATAATAGTGGTTTCAATGGAAAAACTGTCCTTTTGACACTTGTGGGCATGAAGATTCAAGTTTGCCAACCAAAGTTAAGGAAACTTCAATCTATACTAGAAAAAGTGATGGCAGTTAATGAACTTGAAAAGCCTATTTTCCTGAAGAACTGTTTTAAGAAAATAAAATTTCAATAATAATGCTGTTTGATCAATGAATGCCAAATGTTTCCTGCATGGAAATAACTAAATTTTACCATTTTCATTTCAAATACAAGAGTGTCTTCATTGCAAATAGTTGCTAGCAGACCATTCACTACCAAATATAAATATCTGATTATATCTTTGTTCATTTTCAGGCTTCTATATTTCAGAAGTTTAGAGAATAAGAAATTGTAGTAAGATTGCCCCATGAAAAATTTCTATCAATGATTTCTCAAGTCAATGGCACAATATTCTCAACTGTTCTGAACAGCAACTCACCACCAACTGCTATGTCATCATTTCAATAAGAAAATCAAGGCATTCAAGTATATTTCATACTGAACTTTAAAATCATAGAACTAATTCATGTTTGACCATGACTCATTCTTAGTGATGTATTTTGGGTGTTCTGAAATCTAGATTTAAATGAATAACATTTTCATTTACCAATAAAATAGTGCCAAATTTGTTGAATAGTAATTGGAATTTAAGTTAGCCTCCTTGTTTCTTGGGGAATTAATCCAAAACGCGCATTAGGATAGCCTAAGATGCATACCAAAAGCTACACAGAAAATTAAGAAACAGAAAAATTTTGTTAGAAACAAAGAGTACAGAACTGTTACATGTTCCAGTCCTCCTTTCTGGAAGTGAATACTGGACAATCTCTTCAAATATAAATAGGAGACTTGAAGCAACAGAAATGTGGTTCTACAGAAGAATGCTGAAGTTACTATGAACTGAACATGTGAGCAATGACAAGGTTTTAAGAGAAAAAGGAAACTTATACTTATCAAGAAGAGTAAGTTGAAATCTAGGGCACATAAAGAAAGAGGGTTTGGAAAATTTGATACTCACAGGACAGATTGAAGGCAAGAAGGACAGAGGAAAACCATACATTATTATGCAATGAGCTTGTGTAAAAGGTTGGTAGAACAGGGATTAGTAGAGATAGCAAAAACCTACTTGGTGAGCTTGAGTAAATGGATGGCAGAACAAGGTTTAGAATTAACAAAAAGACAAAATTTACTAAGAGCTACAAAAGACAAGAAGTTGTGGAGAGCCATGATCACCTACACCCTGAAGTGACATGTCACATAGAATTGTTTAGCCAAACACCATCTGGTTTGTGTATATCAACTCCATGAGTCTACTGATTAGCAAGATGCGGTCACCTGTTGCCTCAATGGTCATATTATATATGACCATTAACGCAACCTGACCACATGGTTTTTCCTTAGTAATTTCTTAGCTCAAATATAAGTTTCCAAACACTATCTTCATTTAGTGAATAAAGTTAATTTTCTGATTTCTCTAGACTTATTCAATTCAATAAAATTAGCTTTCTGCAAAAATACCTCAGGTACCCTTGATAGCTGACACTGTTTGGAATGTTAACTTTTATTCAAACACTCTTCTTTACCTGTCAAACATTATTATTATTTATTAAAAAACAAAAAATAAAAAAAATTTGTCATGTCAACGAATGTTCCTTGCCACTTTTGTAATGCCAATGAATACTTGTAACTTTTGTAATGCTCGTTGTAGTAGAGACTTTGTAATCGCAGATATAACCATAGTACACCTTTTGAACAATGCTGGTGTCAGCCGCTTTCAAATAGCACTCGTGCTAATAGTATTTGCTCAATAATACTCACTCAAAAAGTAACTGTTATGGTAATTTACCCACGCATGCATGGACTCTCCCAGCTATAAATAGGAGCAGGTACTGCCTTTTGGTGAGAGAATTTTCCAGCAGTCAGCTCTGACAGTAGGACCAAACATTCTTGCTGTAACAATCTCATTTGTATATGTTTGTATTACTGTTTCTGTTAATATATTTGTTTAACTCAATTCCCCTCTTATGTCTTTATTTCTGGCCCTAACAAGGCCACAACAATAACCACCGTATTGATCTAAATAGGGAATAGTGTAGAGAAGAGAATAGCGGTCTGTATAGTGATAGAAGAGAATTAGTGATCAATTAGACACACACTACCTCCCATATATGTATTTCCCCATGGTCATGTGGTCTACCTAATTCAATAATGGGATCACCTGTGCTTGCTCACTGGTGATCTATGTTCAAACTAAAGTGTCGGCAGTGACACTTTATTCCTATATAACAAAAAATTATGAAAATAAAAATATTAAAAATGAATTCCAATATTAAATGAATCCTAGTATCACATGACTGATAATACAGGTAGAATACTTACCGTATTTCAGCCCCCTGTATAGTCTATACCTTAGCTATGTTAATTAGGCTGTTATTTACATATCATTATAATTTCATTAAAAGAAACAATTAGCTAAATATTTTCCTTATTCTGACACATTGTTACTTAATAGTTAAAAATATAAACAAGTATTGAAATACATACAGAAAAATTGTAACTCCATATAAACTTCTAATTATAGTATTTAAATTTTTTTTTTTTTTTATAGATATTTTTGACAATTATTTTCAAAGGCTGAATTAATATAATTTAGAGTTAAAAATTAAAAATGAAATATAGTTATTCAAAGTTGGAAAGTGTGCATATGTAAAAAAAAAAAAAAAATTCTAAATTCTTTCAAAACCCTGAATGGAATATGTCTGGTTCATCATTTTTTAAAAAAAAAAGCTGACAGCCATCAAAACATTTCAGTAATTCTTGGTAATAAATATAATTCTTTTTATGATGATGTAAATTGCTTACAGATTTTAATGCAAAATATGGTATACGTAACAACAAAGGATCACTGCAAAAAGAGAATTAGATCTGATAGTAACTCAAAATAAACAAGGTTTCTCCTTTCTTTTATAATATCACTCATTTCTGGAGTCCTCTTCACTCTGCTCAGAGAAGATCCCCAGTTTCCTGACCTAGTTTTGAAAAGTTGTTATATGAGTTGATGGGAGAAAATAGATAAATAAAGGAATGAAAGAAAGTAAGGATCAGATGGAATGTATCTAAAACCTAACAACATGATTAATGGAAGATATTAACATGACTATGACACATAATCCTGTGATGTGCAGAAAAGATAAGCAAAACTAATTTTCTTTTAAGGAGGCTAAGCAAAGAAGACTTTTTGGGGTAAGAAGAAAAAATAACAAAGAAAAAAAGCTATAAGATAAAGAAACACAGATAAAAGTAAGAATTACATCCTAAGATGAAAATTTGATCATAACATGACTCAGCCCAAAATGGCTGCCATTGTCAAATGGCAGCTGCAAAAAAGAAAAAAAAATGATTTAATAATCTTTTATTTATATTTTGTTATAAAAAACAAAATTGCTAATATTTTTTTCTTTTAATTAAAAAAAAAAAAATGCTATAAAGTAACAGAGATGAAAGTATGAACATGCATCTTAATATAAAAATTTGATCAGAAGATGACTTGGCCCCAAAATGGCTGCCATTGTCAAATGACGCCTGCAAAAAAATCAAGATTTAATAATCTCATATTTTTCTATAAAACCCTGATTGCTAATATTTTTTTTAATTGAAATGACAAAAAAAAAAAAAAAAAACCTTTTGCCATGAGTATAACTTACAATATAAATTAAATTTAAACAATAAAGAATATCTAATTTGATTATAGAGCTAAGGCTAAAAAATAATTCTCAAAAGAACCTATTCATCAAAACGTCATTAATTTTTATTAATTCAGATCTCAAAATGATTTAAGCCATGGAGATATCACTTTCATTTATCTATATTACAGAAAGAGAGAAAACTGGATGTAATTAAGTAACTTTGACCGCTTCACCATACAGACACTGCAGGTTTGAGTAGAAAAGAGAATAATAAAGAGAATATTGCAACAAAGAACTTTTGGTATCCAAGTGCATATAAAAGTTATGTTTACATTATATTGTAGTCTATTCAGTGTACTATTCAATATTACAAAATAAATAATATAGAGAGCTTAATCAAAATGTATTATTGCTAAGATGCGACCTTGAAGCACAAAATGAACAAATGCTGTTAAAATAGTCCTGACTGCCTTGCTCACTATAAAGTTGTTAGTCTTTGAATTTGTAACTAAGTTCAAAAAGAGAATTAAGTATCTATGCTGATGACAACTATTTACTCCTGTCTTAATAGTAAGTCTGTGAGGTTCAATAAAATCAAATTGGCAGCTGATCTCAAAAATGACTTACAATCTGTTGTTAAGTAGGATAAGAAATGGCTTCTTAATTTTAGCCTCCAAAATGAAACTGCTCTCTTTTAACCATCTTAGAGAAACTTTCTTGCCTTCAATCAGCATGGCTGATGCTAACCTCCAGAAGAGAAACTCATTGTGGTTTCTCAGTCTCATGCTTCCCACTGACATAAAGTAAAAAGATTACATTGATTCAATTGCTAAGACTCCTGCCAGGAAATTCGGTTCAATATGTTGTGCTAGACATTTTTCTTGCAAGAATCCATCTTGCACATTTATAAGTCTACAGTTTGTCTGTGCATTGAATATTGCTTTCACATCTGTTCTGGTCTTTCTCCAATATATTTAGAGATTCTTGACAAAATCCAAAAAAAGAATTTGCAAAGTTATCAGTCCTAACCTGGCATCTCTGCATCAGTTGCTTTCTCAAAGCCATAATGTAGCTTCCCTGTGCATTTTCTGTAAATATTTTCATGGTAATTGTTTTGTTTTGATGAGCTTTCCTCTTTGGTACAAATAATTCACAAATTCGAACACAGTACTAGATTGGCAGCTAGGTCTCTTCATTTTATTGTTGAAATTGCTAGTTGTAACCATAATTTCTACCAGAATAGATTTTTCTCCCTCACTTATGGAATTATGTTGTGTTGATAAATTTGACAATATAGACAATTTTACTGATAAAAAAAAAAAAAAAAAAAATTACAATCAATTTAAATTTGGTTTGAAATACTGCAAAGTATTTTGTTTTTTGGAAATATTAAATTTAATCTATTACCTTGCAATTAAAAGTAAAAATAAAAGCTTCAAGGAAGATTTTTCTTTTTGAAAATTCATTTTAAATCTTAGTTATCACTTTTTTGAAGGTACCTACACTTAAGGATTTGCCAATTGGAAATATTTTTGTGTGTGTTTCAGTTAAAATATAGTGGGTAACTACCCAGGGGTGGGGAGGAAGTGATTTTCTTTGGTGAGTGAGGGAGAGGAGAACTGGGACAAGGCTGCTGTTGACACTGCTATGTTTTGGAGAAAACTGGGAATAAGGGTCTATTTTTCCATTCTTTTAGTCTTGAAACAGTGTCACCAATCAGGTATCTTGGCTACAAATACTAACTGCATCAAGCAAAAAAAAAAAAAAAAAAAAAAAAAAAATCGATAACATTTTATCAACTTCAGAAGCAACCATAATAAATACATTTAATATTTTTTAATAAAATATGATTACAGGAACTGTCCATAATGGCACAAAGTGCAATATTTTGAATATGATGAACTGACATAGCACAAAACACAAAAATATTTGATAACACAAAAATATTTGATAAATCAGAAATGAGAAGAAAGCAGAAAGTTAGCCTCAAAATAAGAACATCCTTATTTACACTATTTATATTTGGACTAGTGTCCTCATCTTTGTTGTTATCACAATGTTTTGGGTGTTGTATCCTCCAGCCTTCCTCACGTATATATTGATCTGGGTAACCTACAGGGAATTCTGAAGTGAACCCTTTATTTAATCTATAAGGGTAGATTGTTTTTGTTCCACTGTTCATGCCTAGGGATATCATCTTGTTCAGTTGTTGCTTGCACACTGACCACTGAACTCACAACCCATCATCACATTCCCAAACCAATGCTTTTAATCCACTAGGCTGATGTCCTATAGGACAATTTCCTGTAGTAAACTTAGCCTTCAATTTAACCTGGTTGCTGATTAGGTTGCCACTGCTGGCTGTCATATTTTGACTGCTGCTGATGCCCATGTTTTGATGGCCACCGTAACTGAAAACTTGCTGTCATTTATCTTTCTATTTTGTATTTATTTCTATGTTAGATCCTCATGGCCCAGCAATTTTTTTTTTATTAAATCACAATCACCCCATGAAAGGCAGTAAAGCCGCTAAGACACAGAGGGTTACAGGGTGTGGAAGAATTAGGAACAGAAACAATAATGATGAGCAGAAAGAGAAGAGAGTAATCAGGAGAATAGTAGATAGTGATTGACATTGCATTTAATTTTTTGCAGTTTAAAGTTGGCTAAGAAGCATGGAGCCAGAAGGGAGTTCACAAGTAAGAAGTATGAGAGAAGAAACTGTTAGCATAGAATTTACAGTTATATCTAGCCAGCTCAATTGTAAATTGATGAGATCTCAATGGCAGGCTAGTATTGCACTTAAATTCAAAAAGTCTACGTACTCTAGTGAAGAGCTCATTCAAACAATTACCATTAAAGTATTGGAAAAGACAGAGAGGTAACTTTATGGTGGTATGAAAGCCAGATCAGGACCAATAATATTGCTGATTCTTCTTTGGATTTTATCAAGGATATCTAGATAAATAACAGGAACACCAGATCATATGTGGCAGTAATATTCTAAGTGAATGGAAGGCAATAAGATGTGTCTAAGAAGTTTAGTTTTGAAGGTATTAAAATTAACAAGCCATCTTTTATGTCAGTTAATGATGGACTTGAGGTCATTTTAACATCAGCTGCTATTTTAACCCTGTTGAACTGATAAGCCTTACTACTGAGACAGGAACAAATTGTTTCATCAGGAAGGTCATTAATGAAAATTAAAAGCAGGGTAGGACTAAGGATGAAGCCCTGGGGGGGGGACACCCATATTAGTACAAAAGGATCTAAATGAGTGGCTGTTCAGGATAACTTTCATTTCATGATTTGACAGTAAAGACTGGATCAGTTCAAAAAAAAGTGTCCAGAGACACTAACTTTTCAGCTTGTGCAGAAGACCTGAATGCCAATTGCTTGTCTTAGGAAAGCCCCTGCAATGAGAGATGATGAACCAAGTCAGCATTAATTAGGGTCTCTAGGAGTTTCCCCAAAAAGAGGTAGAAGGTGAAAAGGCTAATAGTTGGAAGTGTTGGAGAGCTCACCAGAGTTCTTAAAAATTGGAACAACAGATGATGACTTCCAGCAGGTAGGGAAGCAGGAGAGAGTGAGGTATTTATTATATAGTTTAGAGAGAACAGGGGCCAGTTCAAAAGCACAATGACTATTACAGGAATATCATTGGGTCCACATACTTTGAGGAGAGCTAGGTTGGAGATGATAGCAGAAACCATGGAAGAGGTTATATGTATATCACTCAACAGAGACTCAGTTCTAGGAGGGAAGTTAGGCAGAGATACTCCAGATGAATCAAGAGTAGAGTTTGAGAATTTACAGGCAAAGCATTCATCTTTATCAGCAGAAGTTGATAACATCTCATATTGATTGAAGAGGAGGAGGAATAGAGACCTACACTTATTTAATGTCATATTACTGTAGCCATCAGTAATTCCAAAAGCCAAAGTTGTTAGAGGCTATGCAGTGCCTCATTCTCTCGGCAAACAGGGACTTTGCTCCTTCGAGGACTCGCTTATGTTTATTGCAAGCAGCAATAAATAGGCGCCTGTTGTGACAAGAGCTGTCATGCTGGTATAGCCGAAAGTAGTAGTTCCCATGTATTATAGTGGCTGAGCATGATGGTGTGAACCATAGTGAAGATTGAGGTTTCACCTGGTATTTCCAAGAAGGGATGAAAGCATCCATGCCAGCTTTGATCCAAGAAAAAAACTCGGTGGTGCAATTTTCAATCGTGAAGTTAAAGATGTCAGTCCAAGGGACGTCATGGAGAAAATCACGGAGGGAGTCTTAATCAGCATGCTGGTAATGAAAAGAAGTCTTGTGAATAGGGGGTTCCTGCTTAATAGATGATTAGAATGAAATATCAATAGCTATCACAGAGTGGTCAGAATTACCAAGAGGGCAGGGCAGTGTTGCGAAGCTTGGCAAGAGCAATATGCATTGATTCTTTCCAACATCTAACTCTCCAGTGTTCTTCCTTGTCCAGTATTTTCACTTCATTGCACAGGCTAATGACTACTTCTTTCCATCCATACATGATTAGCCATGCCTGATTTCATTGTCTCAAATCTCACGATGGCTTTTTGATGTTCCGCCAGCCTTACTGAACAGTACTACCTCTGGAAATTAAATAAAGGGTTCAGTTCAAAATTCCCTGTAGATTAGCCATATATATATATATATATATATATATATATATATATATATATATATATATATATATATATACCTGAAGAAAACTGGAGGGTACAATGGCCAAAACCTCGTGATAACAACAACAAAGATGAGGATAATAGTACAAATATAAATAGTGACAATAATGATAACACCTCATCCCAGAAATTCAGATAAGAAACAAAACTTTTTGTGGGTCTTTAACCAAACTTATATATATAATAAATAAAATGATTACTTATTTCTTCATCTAAAAAAAAAAAAAAAAAGTTAGTTTTATGTAAGCTTATTTGAATTTACCTCGATGCTTAGCATTAATATGACTTTTTATTTTGAGTCCAATATTTTGCTTGTGAAACTATTCCAGCTACTTGCTTCCAAGTCAAGTTTGATCTTCAAAAATTCAAATGCAATATCAAGCATTATTTTCTATGTTCTTAATTCTTGTTCTTTAACTCTCCTTAATGTTTTTTCTCTCATATTCTCTAACACTCAGAAACCCCTTGTGTCTTAGTGGCTTTATTGCCTTGCTTGGTATAAAATGATTTTATATATATATATATATATATATATTCTACTCTGATCAAAGTAGAAAAAAAACAACTAAGATGAAAAGGTTTAGAGGGTGTCTTGATCACAGTAAATTTGTGCCCTGGCTCTTAAGTTTCACCATTCTTGGTAGAACTATTATCAGAGTGGGATATCTAATAGCCAAAAAGGGATGAAAAGAAAAAGAATCTAAATGAAATTGGTTAGATTTAAAAAGAAAATGCAAAAATTTAAAATTTTCAGGATCTCATTCATACATGTAAGTAGTAGCACCCACTTAAATTTAGTCAAATGAAGCCCTAAAGGACAAAACTCATCACAAGAAAACTTTTCCCTTACATCCCGCCCCCCCCCATTTATTTATATATATATATATATATATATATATATATACACAAAAACATTTTTTTTGATATAATGTGGATTTTTTTTTTTTAAATGCTTTATTTTCCATAAAGCATAATATATTTAAAAAAAAAAATACACATTACAACCAAAAACGTTTGCAGTTTCTCTCTTCTTTTTAATATATACACGTTTCTCTTGTTGGAACAACTATAACCTCTTCCCTATATATGTAACAATTTCTGTTCTATCCTTTAATATTGATCACTAAATACAATGACTGCTTGCCTAAGAGAAAAAAAAAAGTCTTCCATAAATATCAGAGTCAACAGTTTTTTTTTGTTTTTTTTTTAGCATAACTTTATTGTATATATGAAATTATCCCATGGCTTGCCCAAAGACTTCTGAGTGAAATTGCATTGATGAAACTGTTCCAAAGCCGTAAATGGTTTTGTCTTATGTCATCGTGACCAAGGGTTTTAAGTGTTCTGGCCTTGTTCAAAACTATTGGTCATACCAGATTAACACTCTTTCAGAAACTCTAAGATCTGCTCAGCATAGTTGCAGTATAAACCATAGATTGGCATACTGAGAAATAAACAGCTAACCATTTACTTTATGAGATATATTTATAAATAAGTTTTATTAAATTCTATCGATATGGTCTATCTATTCAGCTTTTTATAAGATCTTTCCAATTTTTGAATGAGTTGTACATCAGGATTGAAGTTATAAATAAAAGTTTATTTATATTTTTTTATTTTTATTTTTTATAATCAAGTACTTTCAACTGTCAGTCATCAAAAGTTGAGCAAAAACTGAGTATGGTAATCAAAATTGATTTCCCTAAATTCTGGCATTTTTAAATTGCTGGAGTTGGATATAATAATAAAAATATAAAAGTTGAATAGACAGAACTTGTCAGTAGAATTTAATAAAACTTGTTTGGATGAATTCTAAATACACATTACACGTACACCTTCCCTCCATTATCTTGGTTATTTGTAAATCTTGGAAGAAAATTTTAAATTAATCTACAGACACATGAAAAAATAATTTCATGTGTTTGTAGACATGAAATTAGAAATCATCAAAGCAATCTCAATCAAATGTGGTGGCTATATTTTCTTAATTGAGCCAATGGAGCCAGAGAGGGTGATATCAAATTGTAAAAGCAACCTCTGATATTTTTTTTTTTTTTTTTTAACATCAGCAAATATTATATAACCAGCATAAAAGGGATTCTGTCTAAAAGTTTCTGTGCACTTATCCAGGTATAAAAAAATGTTGCCCACTTTCAAGGATAAGTGCTGTATCTGTGGTTCTGTGAATAATGTATCCTTTGCAAATTAGTTTTATACTGTTGTTCTAACAGCAGAAAGCTAGTATTGAAAAGATATTATTTGCCTTCTTAACTTCAGGCCAGGATTTACTTATTTAGTCAGTTTATCAGTTTTAGCATTTTCATAATTTATTAGACAGACATGGCCACATTTGTACATCTGACAGACAGACAAGGCTACGCTTATGCTTTCGAAAGACAGACATGGCCATGTTCATGCATCTGATCCTGGAATTATCTATATTGATAAATTAGAATAATTTTCATGTTCATAAATATTAAGTGATTGAATATTTTAAATATTTATCAAACAGTTATAATTCTTTAATTATAATATCTAAAATATTTCACTCTTACAACTTACAGAAATGTTGATTATAGTTTAATATAAAATTAATATGATGTGTATTTACTGTTAATAGTTTTATTGTAGTAGTAAGTTGTTATCTGCACTAAAGATGTTCATGCATGCAGGAAAATTAAACACTTTTGGCCCAACAACAAATTAAAAAAATACTGGAATTAATTTTTGATATCTGGAGGTGGTGAGATAATTGCATGAAAGGTAATGTACCAATAAACTTAACCAACAATAAAATTTTAATTTCAATTTAATGGATACATTCTTTCATGTTGTTTGATTTTAGTAACAAAAAAACTTACCTTTACCATAAAGAGGTAAATAGAAAAAAAAAAGAGGGGGGGGGAAAGCTTTTTTTTTTTTCAGTCCTTGACAGACCACTGATGATAAAAGAATGAAAACTGGTTAAGCTTTTCTATTTTGTCCTTTTTTTTAAATATTATTATTTATTTTCATTATTTCATTGTGTATTGCCATTTTTATTGCAATTATTAAATTAGTGGCTCGGATTGAGGAATTGGAGAGCCAAGTTCAAATTCCAGTTGAATCCATTACATTGCTAATACTCTTGGGAAAGGTATGAATCTTCTTCTCCCTCTCAGCTATGGGTAAATAGCAGGACAGATTGGGTTCTATAGCCTTGGATGGCAACTGGTTTACTGCAGAAAAACATGGCAACCTACTGCAGGAAAAAATCATTAGTCATGTATCAGAAGATATATGATTGCCTAAGTGTTTATCACGCATGGCACATAACTGACTGATCCCTCCATTTATCTCTTTATGATTAAATTCTGTGGTTTAGTAGACAGCAATTTAGAATGAGAAATTGGACAACCATGTTTGAATTCCTGTTATGTCTGATACAATTGTTGTGTGCAAACACACTTGGGAAAGGTATGAATCCGTTTCCCACAGCTATAGGTTAAATAGGATATGGATCTGGAAAAATGATTATTCTCAAAAAAAAAAAAAAAAAAAATTAATTATTCTTACAAGCCAAAATATATCTCACAAAGGGTTGATAAATCATAAAAAAAAATAAATCAATGAATCAATATATGATTAAATTCCAATTCTTTTTTTTTTCTTAAACTGACTTCAAAAAAACTTTTCCAAATTAATAATAAACCAAACTTTTTTCTTTTTGCTGAGAATAATTATCTGACGATCAAAAGCCAATTAGATCTGTGCAGAGAATGCTCACACACCTTCACATCTCAACTCTTGTTTCTTCATCTGATTACAGTTACCATGCCAACAGTCTAAATCCTTTCCAGTCTATCACCAACCAAAATTATTACAAGGAGCCTGCCTTATTGATTTTTGTTTAAGGGTTGAAAGTCAGGCTCTAACAATCAATTACCATGATGTATGACATAGGATAGTGTTGTGTCGGAAACCTACCACCCCTCTTGAAGATGAACTTGTCTGTAAACAAAGACTTTAAATAGTGGCATGTCAAAAGACAGCTAGACAGAGAAGTTCTTAGCTGAGCTAGTTATTGACTACTCAGGTGATTTCTGTACCTTTTTACCAACCTATTAAAACCCTTTTTATTGTTACGTGTTATTTGGCGTTTGTCTCTACTAACCCCAAATCAACATCATAACAGATAGTATAACTGAGTATTCAAGAAAAGTAAACTGCAAAGTAAAGGTTTTGATTAGGGTTGCATCAATTGGTAAATGTTCGTATTAGCATTTGCCAATTAATCAGTCATCAGCATTTTTTTTGGTCAATAAGTTGGTTATTATATTTGGTCATCACTGTTGATTAAATTCATGGAAGTTTCATCCCTGGCTAAAGAACCATCAATTATACTTGAGCTGGAATTTAAATAATATTTTGGTACATTTCATTATAATATCTTCTGCCAATCTTTGAGTAATTATCAGTTAGACCCCAAAATGGCATATTTGTGCTGGAGCTACTCATTCCTTGCTTTCCAGTCTTGATAGAGTTCAACATTTTTTATGCAGTCTTTCTTTTCTTTTTTTGTTGTTGGGGGAGACATTCACTCTGTAGCCTCTTTCTCACAGACATTGCAAGCCCATCAGTACTCTATCACTATTTCCATAGCAAATGTTCAGATTATCTCCCTTCTTTAGTTCCACCAATTCAGGACTTTACAGCCAAGATATGCCAGGCTATTTCCACAGAGTTGAACCACTCTCATTTCCTCCATGTTCCAAATGTATGACAAAAAAATGTTCCAGTCAAGAACATCTACTTTGTGGAACTGAATCCTACATGTGAATCTACCCTGAACACTACAAACTTAATCTTTTCTCCGTTTGTACAGCAGGTATTCAGCTTGTACAATTTAATACAAGAATGCTACCTACCAACTCAGTAGTGGCTAAAACTGAAAAGAATTTATCTAAATTTAATATAAAATTTGTTACAACTATTTCAAAAACAAGAGATTTAATTAATACAAAGAAAATTAAACCTTTAGGAATTTACAAAAATGTCATGAAAAAAATTACATGTTTTTCTTTATGTGCCATTTCTCTTCAGGATATAGAGCGTTCATGACTCTCCACAATTTCCTGTCCATCACAGATTTAAATAAAAGATTACATGAACACAAAAGGAATCATTTACAAACAATACAGTCAAGTATCCCGGTATCTCTGTTTTCAATTTAAAATTCAACTTGTTTTTGTTGTATTTCTTTCCCCACTATATACAGGGTGCAATGGGTAAGTGGTCACCATTTTATATTTTTAATTTCAACTCCCCAGACTGCAACCCCCTTGATTATTATGTTTGGAGGGTGCAGTTGAATGAGAGACCAACAAATCTCCTTGTAATATGGAACTGAAGGCAAGAATCATGGCAGCATTCACCAACTTAAACAAGGAGACCATCTAGAAGAGTTACAGGAGATTCCAATATCGTCCTGGAACCATGGTTGAAGCCAATGGCAATTTTATTGAATAAATTTACTCTTTAGTATTTCAAGATATTTTTGTGTAATTTTGGTTAATATATCTATTCAAAAGGAAATATTTTTGTGTAATTTAGACAATTTATCCATTGCACACTGTACATAAAACTGACTCCATCGATAAAACCATTATTAGTCTCAAGTAGTTCCTTCTAAAAAGAAGGAAACATTACTTAGGAGTTCCTTTCCATTTTGTTATTTGATTATCTACCATTATATACAGATTTCCTTATCATATATTCCATAATCTCCAATTTGTGTGCAGAAAGTGACAAATTATCAGATTTCAGTTTATGGACTGCTTAGTTTTACCTTTTAAGATAATTTTAGAAAGCAATGTAAACATGTACATGGATAAGGCTTTCTGTCAAAAAAAAAAAAAAAAATTTATCTGCCAACCATATGTGCAGGGTTGACAGTCATGGGAGGTAAATTAACATTGCAAATCTCTCTTTCTCTACATGGAAAAGCAGTTGTTTCCTCATGTTGGTTGTTTAAGAGTAGAAAGATTTTAGAATAGGACCAATGCACAGAAGGTATACTTTATTAACTGTATAGACATCACTCCTGTTTTGGCAAAGCACAGTTTAAGATTATTTTAATTTTCAAACAGAATAAATAATGAAATAAATAAAAGGAAAGTCAATAAGAAACTACTCAACAATCCTTCTGTTGTGTCATCAAAACGACCCTTTGTTGCCACTTTGTCTATGACAATATACGATTGCTTGATAATTCTTCAATGCCAACATAGTAGAGACTTTGTAATTGCAGATACCAATTATAATACACTGTTGAATAATACTTGTAGTAATAGTATTTCATATAGTAAGAAGAGAATAGCGGTCAAAATAGTATAGAAGATAGCAGTGAAATCATGAATACATCATACACCATGTGACTTCCTTTATATATGCGTTTCCGCTATGGTCACATGATCTACCTAATGAATAATGAGATCGCCTGTGTTTGTTTACTTGTGATCTACGTTCAAACATGGTGACATTTATTCCTATATAATACACAGTGACACTTAATAATACTTATATAATACTTTTCAAAGAAATCATGGAAATTTTCACATAAAGAAGAAGCAATAGGGAAACTATTCAACAATCCTTCCCAAGAAATCATAGCAATTCACACAAAGAAAAGGTGTCTGTGGAGAATCATGATCACCTCTGTCCTGAATTAAGCAATATGTTCTTGTCCATGTGGAATCTTTCTATATTTTTAAACAACTAGGTTTTCTAATGAAGTTCATTATTTAATACTATAATTACATCTCATTAGAAAAGAATTATTTTTGACATAGCACAGACATCTAACTTAGGTTGAAGCTTAAATTAATTTTCTTTTATGTAACATATCAAGAACTTGCTCTAACAGAAAACTTCATTTTTCCTTATATGGAAGTATTGATTTTTTTTTTCTATTTATTCTTGGGAAATTTATGCTAATCGGTTTCCTTTACAAGTCATGAGAAATTGAACTTAAAATATTCTCCAAACCACCACTCCAAGGAACTATATCTTACGAATAACATTTTTACAGATTTCCCAAAACTGGAACCATTCCAAGACTGTTTAGATGTTTTTCCTTTGCTTGCTGCCTTGTTGGTTGATTTAACTCCAAGTGAGTAGATCTACAAAATCAATATATATCGCATATTTCTAGGTGCAAGATAAGAACCTTTAGTTATGAGGTACATTGATCATTTAGATTGTGTGTGTCCAGAATTAACATAAATTCCCTATGCTGGGACATAGCCATAGATTAATATCACTTTCTATATAACTGCAAACTAAATACAAAGAAACAACTGAATCTTTTTTCTGAAAATTTATAAATATAACAATTGATGCATTATAACAAGTTAATTTTTGTTTCAGTGAATCTGGCACAAGAAAATTGCTTATAATGGAAGCAAGAAAACCATTCTTATTTAGTTCCTGGTAAACAGCTTGAAATTGAAAGAGCCTGGTGTTTGAAACAGATTTGTCTTTTACTTTATCCTTTTTGACCCTGTCTTACATTTATTTACTATTTTGTATATAGAATCCTTCCTAAAAGTCCTTATCTCTAAAATTTCTTTATATCATTTTCAGCAAGACATCTGTTTAGTTCACTTAAATTTCCTACCCTGGATGTGGGAGGCATAGCGGGGTAATGGATAGTGGCTTGGATTGAGGAATCAGAGAGCAGAGTTTGAATTTCGGTCAAATCTATTACATTCACTTATGTGCTAATACCCTTGGGAAAGGTATGAATCCTCCTCTTCTCCCCACAGCTATGGTTAAATAGCAGAACACACTAGTTTCTTGTTATAGAGTAGTTTCACAGTGGAGGCTTGTATTTCACTAAGTCGGTCCTAAAAAGGTTCGGCGTACAAAATGTTAGGAACTTGATATATGTTAATGACGCAGCAATCTAGTTGTGGTGGTTGATACTTTAATGTCCAACATCGACTGACTCACCAACTCTCTGAGCTCACCAGTGACTGCTACTACTCCTACTTATTATAGGTGGGAGAGTCTATTAACAATAGAATAGGTGTGTTCCAGTATAACAGTTCTATAGGTTTGGATGACAATTGGTCTACTGCAGAAAGAAATGGCAACATACTGCGAGAAAAAAATCTGCCTTGTCAGTCATGTATCAAAAGATACATGATCGCCTAAGCGTGTATCATGCATGGCACATAACTGACTGACCCTGGACATAGCTACAGAGAGCTGAACATTAGCAAAACATTTGAATAATTTTCTAATGTTTATACTAATAATAAATTAATTGAGCAAACTTACTATTTTTTTATTTGTTTTAATAATTCAGTACAGTTTTAAGGAAATCTAGTAACAGATTATTTTAACTTATTTAGATAATTCTATAAAAAATTGTTTTTGACTCCAACTAATTTGTAGTAATGTGAAATAAATGACAGCAACAACGCTTATTATGAATACTGAATGTTTTCTAACTTACAACTGAATTTTGGTAAGGTAGATATAAATTCTTTTTATACAAACAATGAATTTAAAGAAGACACTATTGACTGAAACACTACTTATATATGATAATTTGTAAAATTTGAATTAAAAATAAACATAGAAATATTTATTCAAAAGCACTTAAATATTGTTATGCAAATTAAATATTACTGATAATGTTGTAAACACCATTTGTTAGTAATAGGTATAGGATAAACATTCATTTTGTGGTAACAATGTAATCTGTTTGGTTCTACCAAAGTTGGGACCCATAGACAAAATTTAGCCTACACAAATTTATAAAATATTATACATAAAACTAAAATATAGCTATGCTTTTTCATTTTTAAATGCAAAAACAGAGGAACACATTACTTATTTCAATAACAATGGGTTACATTAGGCAAGAAATATTTTACTTAAATTTAAAAAACTTAAAGAAATTTTTTTTTTAAATTTATGAAATTAAAAAATAATGAAAATTTAAATTTAATATTAATTTAAACAAAAAATTTAAAAAAAATTTTTATTTAATTTTTAAAAATTTATAAAATATTATATATAAAAATGAAACATGGCTATGCTTTTTCATTTTTAAATACAAAAACCAGGGAACAAATTATGAATGAATAAATAGCCAACACTGGGTTACATTAGGTAAGTAATATTTTACTTTTAAACAAAAAATAGAATTTTATTTTATAAGAATTTCAATGTTTCAGTTAACAATAATAATCAAATAAAAAAAAAAAAAAATTCTTTGCACAACAAAACTTATATGGGTCAGAATCAACCAAGTGTCATTTAATCTATGCTTTGAAAATATCTTATTGTACTGACCAACAAATAAAACTAGTGAACAAATAAGTTCATTCATTCATTCATTCTATTTTAATCATGTTTTTTTAAAACAAATATTGCCAAGGAATGAAAGTAGTTAAAATAATAGTGGAAGCCCCCCACAATCCTTTTGATACACCATTTTTTTTGCGAGCAGGAAAGTTAAACATTGCCAAATATTCTTACATGGACCCAAGGATAAGTGATTTATTTTACTGTATTTCTTCATTTTCTAGTTGAGTTAGGATCAATCAGTATCTCCTGTTTAAAACACCTGAACAATGGAAAGATGGTTGTAAAAGCACCGTTATGGATCTTTAAAGAATAAAAACAGTTCATAAGAAAAACTCAAGATTAGGTAAACATAGCATAAAATCATTTGGGTCATTTATTTATAAGGCTTATAAGAATAGGTAAAAATTCAATTACTGAAATAAAAGATTAACATTTCTTTTTTGAATTCTCTAACACCTGGCTGTCATTTTAAAAATGAAAACCTGACAAGATTTATTTTCTTTTGCACTTCTACATCCAAATCTGCCATTTATCCACAAAGTATACAAAAACCAGTTACCTCCCTTTTCCAAAATAATTGCTTTTATGGAGAATCCAATTTAATGTTGACCGCTATGAATCAACTCACTGTAAATGAGTAGGAAATTGCAGCCTTGAAGCTATTGGGAGGTTTTCATGTGCCACCCTCGTTGGTAGCAAGGGAGTGCCCCCATTTATAGACTATCAAAAACTAATTTTCTATAATGATGCTCCTACTGACAAGGGAACACCCTCACAGAAAGTGATATTTATGTCTGGCCTCAGGGTCCTACATTTCCTCGTGGTTTCAAAGTTCTCTGGTATGGACAGCAATTATTAGCTCTATCATTAACATGACGAGATGCAATATGATCTTCAAGCACAAAGTATGGAAGGTTAAAATAATCAAAATACAACAGAACTGATAATTATTTACAAAGCTTTGTCTGTCACCAGGTCACTCATAAGGCACCTAGTGGGGATCAAATTTACTACACTGCAAAGTGATCTGTGAGATGGGCCCCACTAACAACATGATAGGTACCTATGATATCTAAAAGAACACATCACTAGTTGTATTTCATGTCTAAACACAAATGCCCAAGTGTCAAAAATGAAACCAGAAGGTTTTTTTCTTTCTTCATATCAAGAAAATAATTGGATTATCTTTTATGAAAAGCACATGACAAATTTGTGAAGTACTGGCATTCAATAAAACATGCTCTGGGACAACTTGTACACCTGGCAAAAATAAATAAATAAGCAGAAAGATAGCAAAGAAGTATGACATTTTATCTCTTGTGCTAAAAGGTAATATAACTTCTAAAATACATCTAAAAAGTTTAAAATCAGAAGCCTTAACTTGAACATTACAAGGGGAAATGGTGGTAGGAAAATAATGCTTGAAGTGAGGAAGATAGGGCTATTTACCAAGAAAATCAGAACTTAAAATCTCAACTTTTTACCAGTGTTCAAATATCAATCATTGGTACAGGTGAAAAATACAGAAGCTGTTGAAATGAGACGGTATAACCTTTAGAGAGCTCTATTTATTTACAGAGTAAATATATATATATATATATATATATGACAGAATAGAAATCCAAAATTACCTCATTCAAATAGCTATTTCAGTGCTCTGTTCTAATAAATACATTAAGATTTTTTTGTGAATCAGTTTTAATATTTTATATTATTAGGATTCACTTGTATTATATACCAATGGATTATTATATATATATATATATATATATATATATAATCTCCAACTTTAAAGCCAACTTTAATCTGCAAAAATTTAAATGCAATGTCAATCACTACTGTTCTCCTGATTAATTTTCCCACTTATTATTGTTTCTGTTCCTAATTCTTTCACACCCTGTAAGCCCTGGTATCTTAGTGTCTTTATTGCCTTGCATAAGGTGATACCAATTAAAAGAAAAAGACAATTGAGTTAGCCATAGCAAATATGATAGTCAAGAGGAAGTTGTTAGGATTAGTTTTACAGTCACTGTTGCTGAAACAGAATATGTCTCGAGCCTGAAAACAACGATGAAATGGAGAATGACTTAATACTTTATTTAATTTTGTGAGTTATTTCTCCACTTTTAATTTGCTTGATGATTTAACTTTGTGGCGAATGCAGATCAGTACAGATGCAAAAGAGGCTTCAGGTTGCATGTGGACATGTTTGTCAACACCAGTTACATTTGTCCCCAACCCACAACCATTAGCAGCAGGACAGTTTGGCATGTCTAGATACAGGCCTCTCTGCAACCAGGTCTCTGTAAAATGCCTCATGCCAATAAAAGCTGGGAGAAAACAGCAGTCGACAGTTAGAAAGACACAGTGAAGTCAGTTTCGTGGGCATTTTTTTCCTAAAGTTACTGTGGTTACCGAGGCAGTGTTATTTTTGTTACCTCCCGTCACTTTCTCCACCCTCTCTATTACCCTCCATAGTTTCTGGGAGAGCAATCAGTTAGGTGTTTCCCTGCCATTTCAACAGACACTTTGCTTATATTACAACACTGTTCTAACAGATTAATCTGACCACTGAAAAGAAAAAAAGTTTTGACTTGGTTAAAGTCCAACTTTGTAATTTGATACATTTAGTGTGGGAGTAACGATTGTCTTTTCCTCTCATGTGAAAGAAATATAGAAAATTTTCCCAAACTAAAGCAGTAAATTTGGCAATTAAAACCTAATTAACAAGCAGACAACTTTCTAACAATAATTTTTACAATACGACAACTAAGTTATTATAAAAGGAAACATTTCTAAACACAAGTAGATGAGGAAATACAACATGCATCAGGAATACAACATTTTGTCTAATAGAATAAATGGTTAAATTACTACTCAATTTCTTTAAGGTATGGCCCTTACTGCACATACATGAACAGATACTCTCTTATTGGGTGACTCGGTTGGCAGTAAGCCACCACTGAATGAGCTTGTGCAGTGTGTGACCATCATATTCATGGCAAATATACATCTAGTTTTGCTTAAAACTTGAAAATTCATCGGTTTGAATGATTTTTGCTTTCTTTTAATGGAATTCCCCCCAGCAAGGCAATAAAGCCACTAAGACACAAATGGTTAATAGATGGGAAAGAATTAGAAAACAGAAACATTGTTCAGGATCAAGAACAACAGAAGAGTGACCAGGAAGAAAGTAAATAATGATTGACATTGGATTTATAATTTTGAAGATCAAAGTTGGCTGAAAAGAATGGAGCTGGAAGAGTGTTCTACATGTGAGAAAAAAAATCTTTTAACATAGAAATTATGGTTATATCTAGCAAATTCAATTGTAAATTGATAGGACCTTGTTTCCAATCTAGTATTCTGCTTAAATTTATAAAGTCTAGGTATTGTAGGAAAGAGCTTATTCAAACAATTACCATCAAAGTATTTATAGAAAAGACACCACTTTATGGTTGTGGGAAAGTGAGTGAAGCCGGGATGCCAGGTCAGGACCAATAATATTGCTGATTCTTTTGATTTTATCAAGAATCTTTAAATATATAGCAGAAGCACAAGACCATATGTGACAGCAATATTCAAAGCATGGATGAATGGTAGACTTATAGTCATATAAGATAGATTTTTCACAGAAAAATTGTCTAACTGGACACAGTGAACCAACTTTCTTAGCAGCAGAGCTAGCAATGTTTTAAGGATTTTTGAGATGATTCAACAAGCAAAGCCCAAGTGGCGAAACAAAAAAATGAGAGTAACTTTATAATTGCTGACAAAACCGGGACTACTGAGAAGTGTAACAGTCAAAAAAAAATTCATATAGGTAACAATAATGGTAGCTTTAAAATTGAAACAAAATGGTTTTCAGAAAATATATCTTAAGAGGGTGGGGGGGCTCAGAATTTCAGGTAGTCATTTTTTTCTTATTATTGTTCACTCAATACAAGGCCTAAGAGCCACTCAAGTTAGAAGGTTACTGAATTGGAATGTTGTGTGTGTATATAAGGAAGGAGCAAGGATTGCTTGGGCCTAATACAGAGTGAACATTATTGAAAAGAATAAGTTTATGTAGAAATAAATAGGAGACATTTTTGGAGTATCCCTTGTGTATGTGTATGTGTGTTTGTTCAGAGATATTCTCTCAGTTATGGGCAAATAGTGAACCCTCAAAACAAAAACAAAACATTGGGGGGGATTACATTTTTATAGTAACAGTCATCCATATCTGACAATTTCTTAAATCAAACAGTATTCTAAAATACAACTTCAAAACAACATAAAACACACATATCATTGCTTCTAGTAATTATATCTGCACAAATATGTATATGCACAAAAGCTGAGTATCATTTACCATGTATTCAATTGTGAAAACAGAATAACATCATATTGTTATTAATTCAAAGCTTCCAAGAAAATTACATTACAACATTAAATGACCCATAAGGAGTTGATATTCCATTAAACAAACAAATTAAATATATTCACATATTTTTGGAATGTATGAATTCTCTAAATCAATAATATGTGAACAGTGTCTAAATTATAAAAACATTTAAAATATTTGTGGTTTTTATTTAAAAACTTTCTTGGAATAATTCTAAATTTTCAAATGAAATTTTATTTAACAATAAAATTGTTATCTTTCTGCAGGATATTTCAAAATTGAAAGTTATTTTCATCCCATAATAATTGTGACATTTCGCATATGAAATGAGCATACAAATCTGACAAATATTATAGAACAGATGTTGTATTATTACTTTTATATAAGTGTTGTACTTAAAAAAATAAATAAAAATGGTATTTCCTTTTCAGCTCATTGTTATCAAAGGCTCCTAAGAGTGATGAATGAGGCATTTACATTGTTGAAACAGCATAAGAAATACCAGGCTGTTTTCTCAGCTGGCAGACAGCTTTCACCTCCCATATATATATATATATATATATATATATATATATATTATATATATATATATATATATATAGGCAGAATATCTTCATTCAAGAATAATAAAGACATATTCTGTCTATTTATTTTTATACTGATCCTTTCTAGTTTATCACTTTCTTCATGTTAAGATGAAATTCACCAAGAAAGGTATCACTATGGTTTTTGTTAACCGGAGTACTTTCAATCTATTCCAATCTATTTTTCATCTTCAGAGGTGAATTACAAAGACAAAGTTATTGTAACTCCAATAAAATTTGCATTCTGTTGTGTTGGTGCTTTTTAAAAAACTCGCAAATCCTCACAGTAATTATTTTAAAATTTTAAATTTGTTGTAGCTATGGAATTTTTTGCAAAACAAGTGTTTCACTATAAGGGAGCTGACTAGAAATTAGTAGAAATGTAAAGTGGAATTAAATGTTTCTTATATGCATTTCAAATATTGCTACTATATGTGTAATAAATTTTGTTGAGTGTTCATTGCTTGATTTTGATATAGAGGGTCACAAGAATTGGAAGTTTTATTTATTATTTTCATGGGGTAGTATTTTGATATTGTCAGTGAGCATTTTCCTGTATTGTGAAGGTGGACAGGAATGTGTTTTTAAATGTTGTGTAATAGTACTTGTATCCAACAAAAAAGGTGTAAGATATCTTGTTCATGTTGTGGTTGTTAAACCAACATATGTACTTAGTTTTTGCCAGCAATACAATCTCCCAAAGGACATTTAAAATTTAATGTTGGTTTTTGTTATGATTAAGTTGGTTGTGTTCAATTTAGTATAATATAGAATTAGTTTTATTTTATACTGGGCTCAGTGGGAAATATATTAGTACTTATGAGATATTTTTAAGGACTTTTTCATCTTGTTTATAGCTAGAATGCATTTGATTACGGTATAGTAGGTTAATATGTTTAGGGTTATTTGATTAAGTATTATGTGTTTTTTATTTATGTTAATATTTCTAATGGCTAGTTTAATTTGTTCATCAACGATGTAATTAGGAATGAGAGTTTGATGTTTTTTTTTAATTTGGTGTTGAAAGGGTTTTAGTGAAGTAGTTAACTTTTGCTAGGTGTATCAAATTTTGTATGATAGCTTTTTGTAATAGTCAGGGCATTCACTTTTATAGTTTAGAGTGTAAGTGTTTATGCTAGTTTTTTTTATATAAGGAGGTAGTAAATGTATTATTATTAGTGTCTATTAATACATCAAAAAGAAATTTAATTTTAATGTTAAGTTCATATGTGAAGTTAAGAACAGTTTTTTTTTTTGTTTCCTTGTAGTTCATGTATTTTATTTATGTTTTTAACTTTGATAATATCATCTACATATCTTAGAAGGAAGGTTTTTTTTTAGTGGTATTAAATATCTTATTTTCAAGGTTAGCCATGTAGTTATTATACAAAATTTGATAGACATGTCCAATATAATTATTCATGAGTTTGGTTTAACCAGGAACAAAGGAACATGCGAATTCATAAATAATATTGTTTTGGTGTCTGTCTGTATTTCCGAGATGAGGTATTATGTATACTATTTACATTATTCGGGATATCATCCTCATCTTTGTCGCCATATTTATTACAATGTTTCGGCTGTTGTACGCTCAGGCCTTCTACAGGTGGTTGGAATGTTGAACTGAACCCTTTATTTCGCTCACTGGGGTAGACAGTTCTTTGGGTTCTGTCACTGGATCTCAAGGACACATGGCACAGTGGATAAAGGTGTTGGTACAACAGCTGAAACGTTGTAATAAATATGGTGACAAAGATGAGGACAATAGTTTGAATAATGTAAATAGTGAATATTGGTTTTCTGTAATTTAAATCTTGCAGGTGAGTTGTTAACAATAAGGTTAGCAGTTTTAAATTTTTTATAGTAGATAATTTAATTTTCTTGTTCTGGTTGACTGGGGTTCTATATTTATTTACAAAGTTTCTAAATGAAAATTCATCTTGCTTATAGTGCAAGATGGATTTTCTCTTTTCTGTGTATATATCTCCATGAGACCCAGGTTCAAATCTCACCACAGTTGATTTGTCAGGAAGGAGACCTCCTGATGTTATTGGTCTGGAGGGGGACGATCCATAAGTTCTATTCTAACAGTTTCTTTTCTTGCACTTTTAACTTGTGGAATTCCCTTCTGGGTTAATACTTTCCAGCCAAGTTTAATCTGAAAAAAAACTTAATTGCAATGTCAACTGTTATCTACTGTCCTCCTGATTACTCTTTCTTCTTCCCACTCATTATTAATGTTCCCGTTCCTAATTCTTCCATACCCTATAAATCCTTCGAGTCCTTGTGGCTTTGCTGCCTTGCATGGGGTGATACTGATTAAAACAACAACAAAAAAACAACAACAACAAAAAAAAACAACAACAAAAAAAACAAACAAACAACCAACAACAAAAAAAACAACAAAAACAACAACAAAAACAACAACAAAACAACTACAACAACAAAACAACTACAACAACAAAACAACAACAACAACAAAACAACAACAAAACAACTACAACAACAAAACAACTACAACAACAACAAAAAAAAACAACAACAAAAAAAAACAACAAAAAAAAAAAAAACAAAAAAAAAAAACAACAACAAAAAAAAACAACAACAAAAAAAAAAAAACAACAAAAAAAAACAACAAAAAAAAACAACAAAAAAAAACAACAACAAAACTTTGGACAGTTTATTCATCTTTTTAATAATGATATACATCTAATTTGGAAACTGGAAATATACAATAAAAAAAAGATAAGCAGGTAGACCATTTCAGTTGAATTTAATAAAATTTGTTTTGATATATACATATAACCCTATTCTCTCAACAATGCTTAGATTGATTCCTAACCACTCCTCTTCATTGCTAATATATATCTATATATAAAAAAAGCTTAAAAAAGTATTGATATTGTATATGTAATGGCATTATTTTGTCAGTGAGGCTTGCATTCATTTCTGACTCCTCAATTTTTTTTCTCCTTATTTAGAATACATTTCCATAAGAAAATCATTAGTAACGGATTTACATTATACATAAAACAGTTTTATTCTATTAATAATGTTTCTTACCCTCTTCATTTTCAACCCACAATATATACACCCAGTAAAAAAAAAAATTCATAAGATGAATTTCACTTCAAAAACAGTAGATTTTGTTGCTTAACATGTTGACTTCCACATAACTCACTAGAGGGCAGTGGTGGTGTGTGTGTAAGGCCCACATAACCCCTTCAGTGGGTTGTTTTCCAATTTCTTTTCTATGAGGATTATTGGGAGGGGGATCCTATAATTAATTGCTTATGAAATCATTATATAGAACAACATCCCCCCCAAAAAAAAACAAAATTTCAATATTTTTGATTTTTTTGTCTGTTTTCCTTTTGGAAATTCTACTGTTGCTTTTGGGGCAATTTTTATTTTTACATACACAGAGCTGGGTTGTGAAATGGGCTCAGGTACCAAATGACACATCGGTTGATCATGGGTAATAAATACTACCTATTATATCTTTGCCTCATAAAACAAAGTCGCTTGTACCAAAATTAATTAAGATATAGTGTTGGGAGCCTGGGAGAACACAGGGAAATAGGCTTGGGAGCCAACTTGTTAATGAGTAATATTTTCTCCATCAATAATAGTAATATTTTCCTATGTCCATACATTTTTTATTTCATCAGTGTAGAAGAGTTATGTTGGGAATTGGTAGAGTAAGGATAAAGTCAGAGGGATCTGATAAATAAACCAAAAATCTTACTTCTGTATAACAGAACTGTAGACAAGAATTTGTTATATCTTAAACACTTTTTTTTTTTTTAAGATAAATCTGAGAAAGAAAATCTAGAATTTTCAAAAATATCAAAGTTCTACAAAAGTATATATAAGTATATAAACAGGTTTGTAGACTAATAATTTACATTAGGTCACTCTATGATGGCCAATGGTACTACATAACCCAGTACTACTTGCCACATGTTTGGATCATCAGAGATTAAACAGTTTCTCCCCACAAGACTTTTCTGGTAGGGAGGGTAACTAGATCCTGAACAGGATTAAAAATAAGACCTGTCAAAAGGCAGATGAACCATCAAAAAGTGGGTTATGGGTCAACAGTATTCTAGCACAATGGGGCAGACAGGGCTCCATAGCTATGTATACAGCCAAGGTGGTGATGACAACTTCTCTGGGTGGGGGTTTCCTAGATCAAAGTCAATGGCTAGGGTGGATGGTTCTCCCAACCAAATCAATAGTCATGTTTAGTATGTCCATGTTAGCTGACATGGTTTATAAATTATTACTTTCTTTTTTAAAAAACATACATCAAAATCCATTAAAACAGTTCTTCTGTGTGCCTTGTCCCTTCAGGACGTGGGTGATCATGGTTCTCCACAACTTTCTGTCCTTTGTATTTCTTAGCAATATTTTATCTTTTTGTTATCTCTCCTAATTCCTGTTCTACCAACCATTTACACAAACTTAAGTAGGTTATTCACGGCTTTCCTCTGTTCTTCAATATGTCCTGTGAATGTCAAATTTTCTATACCCTCTTTCCTCATTACATTCACTAGAAATTTTAACTTACTCTTTCTGATGTTAAGTATAAGTGTCCTTTTTGTCTTCATTTTTCTTAAAACTTTGTTGTTGCTCACATGTTTAGTCCATGGTATTCTCAGCATCCTTCTGTAGAACAACATTTCTGTTACTTCAAATTTCTTCTTTATCTGTGATGAGATTGTCTCGTATTCATTGTCAATATTACATAACAATCCAGTATTCTTTTCTTTGTTTCTAATGAAATTTTCCTGTTAATATTTTGCTTAACTTTTGGAAAACATTTCACTATACTTTTGGATTTCCGAGTCACCTATTCCGTCCTCTAGTCAATTAAAAGATTGTAAAGCTAAAGACCATTTTCTAAATGAGTAATAAGCTTCCCAATCCTAACACCAGAAGAATGAAACCTCAGATTTCTTTACATCTGTCTGCTACAAGACTGTTTTACTATATTCCAAAGGTATTTTCATACATCTACATTTTAGTCAATGAATGCTTCATGTTTAAATTGTTATTTTGTTAACTAAAGAATTTTCTTTTGATGGCATTTTTTAATCATTTCCCCCCCAAGCAAGGCAATAAAGCCACCAAGATACAAGGGCTTACTGAGTTTGAGAAAAAAAATTATTAAAGAGAGAGAATAAAAGTACAGGAATTAAGACAGAAGATAATAATTGACATTGCATTTAAATTTTTGAAACTCAAACTTGACTGGAAAGTAAGAAGCCGGAAGAGAGTTCCACAAGTGAGAAGTGCGATAAAAAAAACTATTAGCATGAAACTTATGGTTACATCTCTTGCCATTTCAACAGTAAAATGATTAGGCCTTGCTGCCAATCTAGTACTATGCTTAAATTCATAAAGTTTAGTTACCATAGGGGAAAGTTCATCAGAACAATTACCATGAAAGTATTTATAGAAAGACACAAGAAAGTTGTGGTATTGTGGTAGGGAAAGTGACCAAAGTTGAGAGGTCATGTCAGGACCAATAAAAAAAAAAACAAAAAGCAACATAGCAGTACTGTTTTCCAAAATGTATTATTATTATTATTATTATTCCTTAATGCTATTATCATGAAAGGAATGTAATCTTGTACTTAACTAAGAATCGGATAGACAAACAAAGATTAGAAATGTCTTTCCGCACTGATAAATTAAAATGACTGGTTTCATTGATTCAAATAGTTTGGTTGATAGGAGAAAGCCTATTGTTCTGAACACATGAACACAATGAGTAGCAGAGTTAGCTTAAGTCTGTTTGAGAAAGATTGAAAAAAAAAAAAAAAAAAAAGAAAAAAAAAAAAGAAAAAAGAAAAAGAGCTTCAACAAGATGATTAAGCTTGGTATGTCATCAAGTAAGGAAAATCTTGATACTTAATTGTCAAGACATTTTGCTATAAAACAAATAAAATCCAAAAACTAAAATTAGCAACAATTTGAAAGTAGGTGCAAGAGAGTTAATAGTTGACGGTAAAAAAAAAAAAAAAAGTAATTTGGTGAACCAAATTCAAACAGCAGCTGGGGTAATTTGCATCTACTTCATGCTAAATCTCTTGAGAAGGACATGAGTCTTTCAAGATCCAATTAGTAATGTCATAACTTTGGTGAGGCACTGTGTCTGGTGTCATGGTGTCAACAAAAGCACTCAAGTTTGTCTTCTGCTCCTATATCCTATAGAAGTTGAAGAATGCTTAACTAACAAGCGAGTCTGCTAACTCTTGCACTGAATTAGCTAACGGCCGGGTCTGCTAACTCTTGCACTGAATTAGCTAACGGCCGGGTCTGCTAACTCTTGCACTGAATTAGCTAACGGCCGGGTCTGCTAACTCTTGCACTGAATTAGCTTAACGGCGGGTTCGCTAACTCTTGCACTGAATTAGCTAACGGCCGGGTCTGCTAACTCTTGCACTGAATTAGCTAACGGCCGGGTTCTGCTAACTCTTGCACTGAATTAGCTTAACGGCCGGGTCTGCTAACTCTTGCACTGAATTAGCTAACGGCCGGGTCTGCTAACTCTTGCACTGAATTAGCTAACGGCCGGGTCTGCTAACTCTTGCACTGAATTAGCTAACGGCCGGGTCTGCTAACTCTTGCACTGAATTAGCTAACGGCCGGGTCTGCTAACTCTTGCACTGAATTAGCTAACGGGTCGTTAACTCTTGCACTGGTCTGCTAACTCTTGCACTGAATTAGCTAACGGCCGGGTCTGCTAACTCTTGCACTGAATTAAAAAAAAAAATTAACTGTAACAATAATTTGCTATGCAATACAAAAATATGTTTTGATCTGATAAAAGACAAGGCAGATAAAATCAAATTTAACCTTCAGAATCATTGTTTGAATAATTTTTTGTAGCCAAATTGCCTAAATTTTTCAATAGCAACCGAGACTTAAGTAAACCTGGTTCTTTTTATTTATTGCATGAAAAATTTAAATGAACCACTAATTCCAAAAGCCATTAAGAGGATAAAATAATTTTATAATAGAAATTAAACAGAATTAAATTGATCAATAAAAAAAGAATTAAGATTAAACACCACTTATTTTGATAAGCTACATTAAACAATCTGTTGTGAGCAAAAAGTTTCACTTTTGAAATGTTTATTGTAAAACCATTTACTTTGTTAAGTACAAAAGTATGCAACCAAGTAAATATAAAAGGTAGGTAGAGATGCAGTGACAGTAGATATGCAGGTGATCTGATTCTTTTAAAACAGATGGGACAGAAATTGGGTCTTGTCATAATGCATTAACTCCACTTGTCAACTATTGTCAGCCCACATGGCCACAAATGAGTCAGAGGCCTGTCAGGTAAGAAACAAAGGAGACTTAGGTCAGGTAAAATTTTTTAAAGTAGTAATAAGCATTGATATCTTCTGACTGCCAGCAGTTGGGGTAAGTCAAAAGGAATTATATGTGTGTGCGTGTGTGTGTGTGTGAATAAATTAGAAGCATAACTAACAATAATACATATAAAAGTAAAAAAAAGAAATATAATTTGGTTTAATCCACCTTATAATAAAAACAAAAATATTATCTCAAACATTAATGTAAAAAACAAAAAACAAAAAAAGACTAAAAAACGAAAACACTAAAAACACAAAAAAACAAAACAAAAACACAATAAAGCCCATATAAACAAAAAAAACAAAAACAACAAAAAAACAAAAACAACAAAAAAACAAAAACAACAAAAAAACAAAAACAACAAAAAAAAAAAACAACAAAAAACAAAAACAACAAAAAACAAAAACAACAAAAACAAAAACAACAACAAAAAAAAAAAAAAAAAAAAAGATGATTTTTAACCATAATTTTGAATATTAAAATAATGAAAAAATTTTTTTTATCTATATAAAATATATAACTTGCCCATTTTTGAAAGAATTAAAAAATTTAATAAAATACTTTGGTCTTTTTCTCTAAATAATACACATTTCAACAATAAAACTGTTTTTATTAAGTTTGGGATCTTTTCTCATCATGCTATGATGTATTTTTTTTTTTAGCAAAAAAGTGGAGGTATCTAGTGTAACATTCATATGATCTGTGAAAAGTGTCACAGATATACACTGTATATACAGATGGGAACATGCAAATTTCAAAAGGGGGATGTTAATGCTGTTTATCCAGGAAATCTTAGAAAATTGACCTTCTTTATATTAAGTACATCAGTATTATCAAAGCTAGTATAATACATATTAATAAAAAAAAAAAAGATTATGTATGGATCAGCACTTGGATGAGTATAATATTTATAGTGATTTTCTAAGCCCAGCTTAGATGTGGCACAAGGCCGAAAGTATGGGACACTCAGTGAGGATCAAACTCACTACTCAGTCGTAATTGATCTAGTGAGACAAACTTGTTAACCATTACACCACCTTGAGGTGCCCTAAGTATAATATGAAAAGTGTCACAGTTATACACAGTATATACAGATAAGAAGTGGGTGCTGAAAATTCTTGGCCTAAAAATCAGATGTTCATTCATTTGGTCAGATTTTTGAAAGAGGATCAGGTTGAGAACTTTTCAGCATTCCTTCATGTAGTTATCGAGTATTTACATGATAATAAAATAGGAAAAAACAAGGAGAATGAGAAAAGTGGTAAGAATAAGGAAAGGAGATTAGTAAGAAAGCTAGAGTAAAATGAAAAGAAAAGCGAGTGAAAGAAGAATGGTGAAGGAATGGAGGACAAGAGAGTGAGAAAGATAGAGAGTGAGAAAGATAGAGAGTGAGAAAGATAGAGAGTGAGAAAGATAGAGAGGAGAAAGATAGAGAAAAGATAGAGGAGAAAGTAGAGAGTGAGAAAGAGAGAGAGAAAGATAGAGAGAGAAAGATAGAGAGTGAGAAAGATAGAGAGTGAGAGAAAGAAAGATAGAGAGTGAGAAAGATAGAGAGTGAGAAAGATAGAGAGTGAGAAAGATAGAGAGGAAAGATAGAGAGAGAAGATAGAGAGGAGAAAGATAGAGAGGAGAAAGATAGAGAGTGAGAAAGATAGAGAGGAGAAAGATAGAGAGGAGAAAGATAGAGGAGAAAGATAGAGAGGAGAAAGATAGAGAGTGAGAAAGATAGAGAGGAGAAAGATAGAGAGGAGAAAGATAGAGAGGAGAAAGATAGAGAGGAGAAAGATAGAGAGGAGAAAGATAGAGAGGAGAAAGATAGAGAGGAGAAAGATAGAGAGGAGAAAGATAGAGAGGAGAAAGATAGAAGGAGAAAGATAGAGAGGAGAAAGATAGAGAGTGAGAAAGATAGAGAGTGAGAAAGATAGAGAGAGAAAGATAGAGAGGAGAAAGATAGAGAGGAGAAAGATAGAGAGGAGAAAGAAGAGAGAGGAGAAAGAGAGAGGAGAAAGATAGAGAGTGAGAAAGATAGAGAGTGAGAAAGATAGAGAGTGAGAAAGATAGAGAGTGAGAAAGATAGAGAGTGAGAAAGATAGAGAGTGAGAAAGATAGAGAGTGAGAAAGATAGAGAGTGAGAAAGATAGAGAGTGAGAAAGATAGAGAGTGAGAAAGATAGAGAAAAATGAAGAAAAATGGTTCAAAGAAAAGGTGAATAAGATGGAGAAAGACATGCTATTTTGAGCATTATCACTCTTGATCTTTTGAAGTGGTTGAAGTGTTAATATTTTTTTCTTTTGGAGACTGATGCATGCCTTACATAGGAAGGACAGATATTATAGTATCACTATATAGATTTTAAGTTGTTTAACAGAAATTGAATAAAATTATAACCTACCTTGTTATCTCTTCATGGAGATTGTTTGGTTCAGACGAGAAAAATTTCACCTTAAAACGAAAGGTGTACGGAGGTCCAACTGTAAAGGACAAAAGCAGAAATATAAGTAGTTAAATTTCTTTACTTTTAGTTTGTTAAATATAAAGACCAAAGGTTTAATGTCAAGAAGAAAAGTAGAAGGGAAACAGCAAATAACCTATAAAACATGTTTAAGTCAATCAATGGTAAAACAATCAATGGTAAAATAGAGTCATCAAAAACCTATACTGGCAGCAAACTGCCTGCATACAGATAGAAAATGAGTTCAGCAGATAAATAAAAACAGAAATGGGTGTAAGACAAGAATGTGTCTTCTCACCAGACTTATTCAACAGCGAGGTGATTCAGAGAGAACTAGAAGTCCTACCAGGATTCATTATTGGTGCCCACAATCTTAACAACATAAGGATATGCAGATGATAGTCTTGATAGCAGATACAGAAAGCTACAAAATATTCTGCAGAAGAAGGAACGGACAGAGAGTAGAACGGATTAAACATCAATTGCAAGAAGGCAGAATGCATAGTCATTAGTAAAAAGATGAGCTGAAAGTACCTCCGATTTGCAATTTGCACTAAGAAATTTAAATATCTGGGAAGTGTTTTAACAGAAAGAGTGAACCGAGATCTGAAGGCATATTGAGATAGCCAAGGAAACATTCCAAAAGCTAAGCAAAATACTAAGAAATAGGATAGTTTCATGAGAAACAAGGAAAATAGTACTATACTGCTATGTGAGATATGTCCTCCTGTATGGCAGTGAGTGCTGGATGATCTCACAGATGAAGAGTAGACTTGAAGCAATAGAAAGATGCTAAGGATATTATGAACTGAAAATCTGAGTAACAAAGTTTTGGAGAAAATGCAAACAAAAAAGAAATTAATATTTAGTATCAGAAAGAGAGTTTAGTTTTCTGTGGCATATAACAAGGATGGAGGAATTGGAAAATCCGATACTCATGGAAAGATATAGGACAAGGGGGACAGAGGAAAACAATGTATAACATACTTAATAAGCTTGAGTAAATAGATGGTGGAACAGGATTTAAGAGAAATAACAGAAAGACAAAGTTTTTTTTTTTTAAAGAGCTACAAGGGACAGGAAGTTGTGGAAAGGCATGACAACCTACATCCTGATGGGACACAGCACATAAAAAAAGAAAGTGACAAAAGTTACTTAGGGGTTAACAAAAGATAGGAAGTTATGGAGAGCCATGATCAATCATGCCCTAAGGGACATGGAACATAAAAGATAAAAATAAAAAAAAGTAAGTATTTCATTTTCATTTATTAATTTTGATTAAGGGTAATGACAATATTAGCCGTTTCCCTACAAGGAAACATTTGGCATTCATTGACCAAGCAGCTAGTACTGCGTAGGAAAACAGGTTTCTCAAATCCAGTGGCTGTTATTGTTCTTTCCAGTATTGATGGAAGCTTCCTTCTTAACATTTTATTTGAAGTGGTGTGGAATGTTAACATCTTGATTATGTCATTATTTTCTCTTCTAGCTACATGTACTATCCATTTTAGTTGTTGCTGCTGTTGGTATTCCTAAAGTCATGTGGTTTCTGTTATTTGGTACAGTTTATGTGTATCCATCAAAATAACATCTATAATGATAAAATCTGTTGGATTAAATCCATTAATTCTTTAGATATTATATACAATATACCCAATGAGGATGAACAAAAAAAAAAAAAAGAAAAAATACACAATCCCAGTACAGTGGCTTTTGTGATAAGTGTCCAAACCATTGTGTTCAAATAATTAGTAACTTAGTTTCATCTTGTATAAGGCCAAATTAGTAGAGCATCAGACAAGAATCACTTTTACAAGCAAACAAATTTATAATTGAAGAATCACTTTTACAAGCAAACTGCCTTTTGAGATTAACTTGTTAATGATTTTAGTATGATAGTTGCCCAAATGGTTATTTTATCTATTTTTTATTTACTGATGATTCACCCAATACAAGGCCCAAGAGCCACTCACGGTAGAAGGTTACTGAGTGAGATTGAAAAGAAGGGATAAGTAAGAGAGTATTATAAGGATGAGTAGGATCAGTTGACCCTAGATTTAGAGAGATCAAGATTGTAGTTGTTAGGAAAGCATTCTCTTCAGAGTTTGTTCCACAGTTCTGGAGGAAGAAGATGTCTGAGCACTTCACTTGAAGACATCCAAGAGTAACAATAAGTAAAATAGGTAACATATGAAACTGGAAGGGATAATGATGATATAATGAAGATATTGACTTTCCCCACTATCTTAAATAAAGGGTATTCCAATAACTTGGACCGATTTTAAATGTGAATTAAGTTTATTCGTCTAATGATTTTTTTTTTCTTTTTCTTTGAGATTTAGCAACTTAAGTCTTTGTCGATTTCAACCATGGAAAGATTAACAATCAGACAACATGTCAAAGTTTTAAGAGTGCAATTGGAAAAATTGTTTGTAAATTCAAACAAACTTAGTCGGTGGTAGATGTGAAAACACCATTGTGTGCTTGTTTACACCATTCAGCTGAAAACATTCTACAGTGCACAAATATGTGGCCAAAAATCCAGACACCTCTATTCATCATCGCATACAGGGATTGAACCTTTCCACAACAATGTTACATCATTTCCAATTGCACTCCGTTGGTCGATTATGTTGATCAAAAAAATCATGAAGTTCATTTCTGGTTAAACATCCATTTTTCTAATAGGTTTTGATAACTTTAACATATTGTTTGATTGTTAATCTTTCCATGGTTGAAATTGCCAAAGACTTAAGATGTTAAATATGAAAGAAAAAAAAAATCATTAGATGCTTAAACTTAATTCATATTTAAAATCAGTCCGAGTTATTGGAACACCTTTTAAAAGGTTAGAAAGGAAAATTTTATTCTTAAAAAATCATTTCACTCCAAGCAAAGCGATAAATCCACTAAGACACAAAGGGTTACTGAGTGTGAGAGAATATAAGAAAAAAGAAAACATTATTAGAGAGAGAGAGAGAGATCAATAAAAGTACAGGAATTAAGAAGACAGAAGATATTGACATTGCATTATATTTTTGAAGATCAAAGTTGACTGGAAAGTAAGAAGCCTGAATATTGTTACACAAATGAGAATTGTGATAGAAAAAACTGTTAGCATCGATCTTATGGTTACATTTCAACTGTAAAATGATGAGACCATGTCACCAATCTCGTACTGCACTTAAATTTGTAAAGTTTAGGTATTAAAGAGAAAAGCTCATCAGAACAATTAGCATGAAAATGTTCATAGAAAAGGCAGAGGGAAGCTATTTTATGGCAGTGGGGAAAGTGACTGAAGCCAAGATGCCATAACATTGCAAATTTTTTAGATTTTATCAATAATCTAGATACATTGAAAAAGTACCAGACCAGATGGGGCAGCATTATTCAATACATGGACAAATGGTAGGCTGTAAGATTAACTGTAACAAGGGAAAAAAATCCCATCAATATCTGAAAGAGCTACAACAGTTAGTGGGCTGGAGAACTTAAAAAAAAAAAAAAAAAAAAAAAATTTAAGAAAAATTTAATAAATTTCAACTGACAATGCTAACTATTTAGTCAATGAATGTTGAATTAACCTCACTATTACCATATTATGTTAAAATTAATTATATTAGAATAAAATTGTTCAGTGAAAGGTGATGGTATTGGAAATGGTTCCCCTACCAAATGATACTGAATAAACTTGAAAGTAAATAAAGAAATAAGAATGAAACTAGGGATGTGGTGGAGAGAAATGAAGAGAAAGAAATTTTTTTCTCAAGTGTTGTTAATTCATGATAGAAACCATTTGTTCAGGAGTGAGTCAATTTTCCTGGGAATTGTTAAAAGGTTTTGTATCTCTTTTTACTGAAACCTTTCCAGTGGAAGGCCAGCATGGGTGATGGTAAGGTGGAAGAACCAGCCAACCAAGTCATATTGGTAACAAATGGCGCTTAGAGAGATTCTCAAAGAAAACAGAGCAATTTTGACATCATGAATCTAAATGCTCTCAGATCAAAAGCATATTTGCTAAGGTGTAAAAATGAGCTAAATATTTTTACTTTTCTTTTCTATTGATGAAAGATAAACAATTTCTTTTAAAAATATTTACATCTACAGAAATGAATGATGTGCATATGCAATTCTATCCATACTTTTATTTAATCTCCAGCCAAATATCAAACAGAATTAAATTCTAAGTAATGACCTGCCACTGGGATTTATTTGTTTATATTTGATGTAAGAATCCATGTTGAATAAATTATATACTCAAGGGGAGATAACTTTATGCATTTCTTCATTAACCGAAGATACATGAAGAGCAATCGAAAACACAAGAGAATGGTTTATTAATTTTCAGGATCTGGAATGGATTGAAATCTGAACTAACCTAATCTGTTTTTATCTCCCTCGAGGCTTTACCTAAATTTATCTTGGATGAGTTTAGATCAGTTGAACTAAATCTGGCTTTCTTGATATTAGTATATTTGGATGCTATAGGTATTAATTTTTGACTGACATTTCTTTTATTAATTTATAGACTAATTGATCTACTCTATTTGGTAATTTACTGCTGTCATTCCAGCTTCTTGTGTTGGGTTTTTAATTAAAGTGTAGAATTGGTAACATGCACTCTAAACTCCACTTTCAGCTTTTACTTGACATTTCAGGTCTCCTGCAAATGTGTGGAAAACCAAAAAAAGCCTGTACTAAATCATTCCATCAGAGAGTGGCTAGCAGACATACTCATAAATATATATACTAGCTTAAAGGCCACACCCATGTGGACTTTTAAACTTGCTTCAGAAGAGAGCTACTTGGGCCTCTGGCCCAAAACTAAAGGGCCCTCTGGTCTAGCTTAGAAAATTTTGAAGAAATAGCTTTGAAGTCCTCAATTCACTCCATGGAACTTCAAAACCTCACTTTAACTCAGATTTGTGCTATTAGTCCAATTCCAGCCAAAAGACCGAATTGGGCTGAAACTGATTTTGGTCAAAATTTCAATTCGGTTCTTCAAATCAAACTCTGCAGAGCTTCCAAACTTTACATCATGAAACCTCTCACTTTAACTCTGATTCCTTGGTATTTTGAAGAAATAAAATTGATTTAATCAAATCACAAAGTTTTGGAGATATTTTAAACTGAATTTAAAAAAAAGAATTTTTAAATTCAAAGTTTTTGTGTTACTTTAAACTCTGTATAAATTAAAAACTTAAAGATTACTGATTTTTTCAGTTATTTTAAAATTTGAATTTTTAACTGTTCCCTCCTCATTTGGACACAAATCCCAATGCTGGATTATGGAGCATAAGATAAAGGGCCAATTTTCAATCCTGGGATTATCCCTGAATTCAAAAAGGTATATGTCTATGTAGAGCAAGTGCTGAGTTAGAGGGGTTTTAGACACATGGATGGACACTCATAATTTGCCATTTATAAAATATATATATAAAAAATATATATATGATTTTCCCCATGCATTTCCCTAGTAACACTTGATGGATACACTTCTCTACTTGATCTTTTCCATATCTCCTCCCAAGAATCATGTCAAGTTCTGCAGCTCTATCATTTTGGCAACTCTGACCATGTGGTAGTATCTTGAGATATCTTTTCACTCTTGTATCAGGCAAGAACTACTTATTAACAGAACATCTTTCTGTTATCAGTGCACTGATTGGGACTCATTTCATGATACCTTGGATGTTTAATCATCCTGTTGAAATATGTACAAATGAGTTACTTTTCTGGGTCAAAATTAGCATGGAAAATTTCCCACCAGCATGGAAATACCAAGTGAAACCACTTCTTATGGCTATACCAGAGTGCATGTATATATATATATTACTTACATACACACACATATGATTTACGTATTATATATATATATATATATATATATATATATATATATATATATATATATATATATATATATATATATATGGGGTGTGGTATAATGCTGTCACAAAATTTAAAATGAATTCTACTTCTAAATGTTTCATCATTACATTATGGTTTGATACTTGTGTTTTAGTATTTACTGGCAACAATGTCTATAGAAATTAAAAGAAAGTATATAATTGAGCAACATGAAAATGGATTGACTCCACTTGGGATTTTTAAAGTTGGAAAACAACTTAGAATCAATAGAATGTTTATCAAAAGGACAATCAATCAATACACTGTGACTTGCTCCGTCAAAGATAGGCCGAAACCAAATTATTCTCACACCTCCAGAATTCCAAAACTCACTAAACATGAGCTTGAAAATTTAGGTATAATCCAAGAAAGTCAATGAGAAAAATGGCTAAGGAGGTTAGAACATCATAGAGGACCATGCGGGGGCTATGTGGCAATGATCTAGGGATGTGACCCCATACAAAATAACCAAGAGGTAGCTTTCAGTAGTCACAATGAAAAAGAAGCTTCAAAAAAGTAAGCAAATAGTCTAGGAGAAAAGACAACACTGAATTTAAAACCATGGAAAGGGCAATATAAAACTTCACCATCTTTCTCAATCATGACAATTCAGATAATAAAAAGGTATCAGTGGAGAGTCATGATTGTCTAAGTCCTGAAGGGATGTAGCTTTAAAGTGTGTAGCAAATAGAGAAATGAGAGAAGGAATATTATGATTTACCAATTTCCAAGTGGGATAGACATGCCTGGTTTGAAAATCAATATTTAAAATACTGGCATGACCTGAAGTTAAACTAGAGCAAATGGGAAATATCTATTTAAATGCTGAACTAATTTAAGTAAGGAAATAGCCTGCAAGATGAGCTAGTCAACCTTCACTTTTTGGCATGTACCCTTTGAATCTATGTCCTTCTGTAATTACTATATATATATATATATATATATATATATATATATATATAAGGTAATGAAGGGTTTGGTAATCTTTATGGATAATTTTAAAGAGGATATAATCTAGAGAGCTTAATGTAACAACAGAGCAAATATTAATTAAATAAGAAACAACCTTAAGGTTCCATGACTATAATTTATTTCCCCAGAAAATATATTAATCCTGGTTCATCAGGTCACATCTCTAGTTACAAAGGGATTTGGTTTCTTTTATTTTTAATACAAATTTTTGAGGGATAGTCTTAGATTGATGTAAGGTGACAGAGGGGGAAGACCATAGAATTATCTATATATATTTTACAAAATTCATATATTTTACAAAATTCAACCTTTGACAGAAAGTAATATTTGCCAAAAAGAACAGCTTAATTAAAAGTGCTCAATATAATTAAAAAAAAAAACAACCCACAAATGTAGGGCAATTTAAGACAGACACACACACACCACAAATGTCCTTGAGAAAGGCATTAAATCCAACAATCACTCAGCTCAGTAATATTGACCAAGGGGCTTGTCACAAGCAAACCTCAATGATAGAGAAGAGTTGGTCAGTGAACAGATGATCAATCTATTTTATATTTCCATTGTCAGCTTTGACAAGGGGAGGAATGTGTGTAACGTTTTTTATATATATATATATATATATATATATATATATATATAAAAACATGAACAGCAATAACAAATGTTTAGAAAAAAAAAAATGACTAGGGTAGTTCCAGAAAGTGACATTTTTAAAGCAAGCAGTCCGTGTAATTAATGTTCATGATCAAGAGAGCATTAACAAAATTAAATGTTCACTTATCTTGGCCCCCACTAAGTTTCATACATTTATAAAATTTGATCAAATTTTACAATCAAATCTCATGAGCAGATCTAATCTTCATGAAATGTGTAGGGACAAGATAATTAAAATTTGAATTTTATATATTTTAAGCATTTCACCCCAAGCAACCTAATAATTAGGGGTTACTGACAGTGAAAGTAAATAAGAAAACATTATTTTGGAGAAAGGACAATGAAAGAACAGGTTTCAAGAAGACAGATGAGGGTGATTTATGTTGCATTAAGATTTTTTTGTAGGTGGCAGAGAAGCAAGAAACTGAAAGAGTTTTACAGGTAAGAAGTGTGAGAAAAGAAACTGTTAGAATAGAACTTAATGGCATCTAGCTAGTTCAACAGTAAAATGAGCAGACCAAGTTACTAATCTAGTACTATGCTTAAATTCATGACGTCACGGTACCGAAGAGGAACGCTCATTAGAACATTTGCTATGAAAATACTTAAAGATAAGACACAGAGAAGCTAAGTTAAAAATGTGGAAAAGTGACTGATATTGAGATGACCATTCTGCACATGTAACATTACAGACCATTCTTTGGATTTGTCTAGAATCATGAGATATATAACCAGGGCACTAGACCAGATATGGCTGCAATATTCAATGAACAGACAAATGGTAGATTTATAAGCATGCAAGATGGATGTTTATTTATTGTTCACATTTTGATTCATCCATTGTACATAGTTCAAAATGCATAAGATCCAGAGAGAAATGACCATACAAAATGGTGGCAAATATCCAACTAAGTGGATAAACCCTCTCTACTAAACTTTACAAAAATTATTGTAAACATAAGATTTCACATTTTTGTCAAGAAAGCATTCAGCCATCTTGAATATCTTTAGAACCAATTGTGCAGCCTCAGGGTCCTAAATATGTATATGTGAGTAGATATATACCCCCATGAGGTTATACAGTCAGCAGTGAAAGATACTAGAGTGAATTTGCATACTATGTGACCAACTGGTACACAATAACCAAGCATTTTTACCCAGGTTTGTCACTGCCCACCTATATAGTGCAGATATGACTTCCTGTGAATTCTGGCTACTGCTTTTGAAAAGATTTCAAAATTTAATCTTTAAAAAAATCTTAAATTTAATCTTTAAAAAAATAAAAGGATGGGATGTCAGGATAAATATAGAAGGTTCCAAAATGTCTTTGTGAAAGAATTGAAATGAAAGCAGTTGTAGCACATACCTTGAATCCATCATAAAAAATCAGTATGTGGAATTAATACTAAACACTAAATAGCTTGGTAAATGGGTCAGCTATAAGAAGTCTAGTATAGGAGATAAGGAAATTGAACATAGAATAGGCTGTGCTAGATATAGTTTTGTCCAACACAACATGTTGCTACGAAACATTAATCTAAGAACTGAAGTCATGTTTTAAATAGCCTCATCAAATTTAGATGCATATTGTTGTAATGGAATGTCCCACACTCCCTATCGCCTATGTGAACTGACTATATCAGTAGTTATATATAGTAAGCACAGGATATATACCTGGGCGCTTGCTTCAGCAATTAGTTGGCGATTTGTCTCCAGCTGTGCTGGTTGAATTCTTTGCCTTTGGGCAGAGAGGAAACCAAACGAGGCTATGCCAAAGGAAAGAGTCTCGCCTGGGGTGGTAGACAGCTACCAGACTGTTTGTTACGGGGTCTATGGGAAATTTTTTCCTGAGCCTACGAGCTTGGATACCCCACGTTAAATTCGGCCTTGTGCCACATCTGACCGCATGGGGTGGTTCGCAAATATCCTTGCTTTGGGAATTACTAGCCTGCCAGCCAATTCCCTGTCTTTCAGTAGTGTATTCTCTTTTACCTCTCTTCTTTCATCTATGCACATGTTGCTGCTCCTTCAAGTGAAGGAGCAGCAACATGTGCATAGACCTTTGTCTGTAACATGTCCTTGACCTTTGTCTGTAACCTCTTTAAGGATACAACACATATGTATGCCAAGCATGGTACCAAAACCATTCAGAAATGTTTAAATTGTCAACTGTATACAATCACTTTCTCAGTTCAATGATTAAAAATAGTTTTCAGCAAATGAATTTTTAAAGAGGATTATCTTCCCACTTTGTGAGCTGATGCTACAGAATCACTAAGAACTGTACCAAATAACAAAACTGCATCACTTGAGAACTTTCAATAACTGTAGCATCTGTAATTTGAAGAGAAAATAATGGCATACTCAAGATGTAGACATTCCATACTATTTTAAAAATCCTATCAATACTGGAAAGAGTGATAAACAGTGGGCTTGAGAAACCTACTTTTCTGAGAAATTATTTCAAAAGATTTTGTAAATATTAACAGAAAGTAGCACTGGCTGCTTGTTCAATAAATGCCAAATGTTTCTTTATACAGAAATTGCTTATATTACCATTAGAAATGAGAACAGATATTAACACTGGCTGCTCGGTCAATAAATGCCAAATAAACAGCTAATATTATCATTGCCAGACAAAACTCCTTGTAGTTATTCTTTAATCCTTTCCTTGCTGATGTTGAGTTACATTATTAGTCTAGCTGGAGTGAACAGTGTTGAGTTTTCAAAAGCAACTGAGAAAAGAGCCATTGACAACACATGTTAAACTGCAGATGTAATGCTACATGTACTCCCATGAGAACAACAAATCAAATATAGTGCAAAGAAAAATATCTTGTTTATCCTGTGTCATCTGGGAAAGCTCCTTTATTTTCAACGCATAAATGGACAATAAGGCAAACTTTTAAAAGATACATAGAATTACAAGCTCATTACAAGTGAGATATAGCTCTGTCACACTTCTGTTCAAATACATAGTGTTCTTTTTTCTTTTTTCTGTCAGCCTTAATTTAGCCTCCTATTGATCAGAGGATATAAGACAGACTTTAGAATTATCATTTATTGAAGTTCTCATCTTATAACATCAAGACATCAGTAAAAGTTATAATAAAAACAACAAAATTAATGCAATCAATAGTCTGAATTACTAATTTGATTTGAATACAGGTTGGGTTGGTTTGGGCTATTCAATGTTGAAATTATTTTTTTAATGATACATGAGCCTGTAAATTAACATTGGTTAGGTTTTGTATTTTAATCTGCAAGCATGCACTTGGAAAATGATCCTTTTGAGGAGCAAGAACTTACCTCTTTGCAGTTGATGTATTATAGGCCACACTAACAGGGCAAGATTTAAAGAGATTGAAAATTAAGAACGGTTTCTCTTTAACGAGACATTTTTGAACAAGAACATCCAGGAATTTGCTCAGAAAAATTAGGATTCAACTATGGTTCTAGATTTAATTATTTGGTATTTTATTTAAAAATTTTCCAATCTTACTTTTGTACTGCATGTGACCAAATAGAAGGAAATCAGTTGGCAGGAAAATTGAGATGCACTAATTTTTTAAGTGAGGAGAATCAACCAGACTACTTGCCTAAAAAAAATCAGCACTGGGAATACTGGGATTTAGATGAGTTTAAACACAGAGTTTCAGCACCAAAGGTATTCATTTTCAATAAATGCCTTTATAGATCTCTTTAAAAGTTTAAAATATATATGAGGAATTCAATCTAATGAGATTCTTAAAAAGAATTTTCTACTTAAGTGTAGTATCTACCATTCTGATCATTTCTGGTCTGTAACATTTTATTTGTTTACATGTAGTCATTACACATTTTTTTCTAATTAGGATCAAAGTGTAGCATCTGGTCAATATTCTAGCTCTTCTGAGCTGGAATCAATTTTGCTTTTTCACAAAAAAAAAAAAATTTCTAATTTATTTCTAGTGGAACCAAAGACATTGTAGCTAGGAGTTCCTTGCTCTACCACTGTGTCTTTATATGGAAAGTAAAACCTAATTTTATGATCCCACATATGATTTACCAGTAACAAAATTTCCTTATGATGTATTTGCTAAAATAGGTTATAAATATAAATAAATAAAAAAAAGATGAAATAGCTTTCAGAAACTTATGGACAAAAAAAACAAAAATTTTACTGAACTAGATGATTAATTACTATAAATTGAATAATTTAAGTAAAATTTTAAACTAATTTATTAAATTCATTACTTTAAATTAAATATGACATTAATTTATACTAAATGAATTATTTTATTAGAAATATATATTTTAAAACAAAAATAGTTCCTGACGTTTTTCCTATCTACAAGCTGAAATTACAAATTTTCCCCTACAACCAAAAACTACACCTTCTGAACTTAATGATGACAGCCAATAATGTTGGCTAATGAGTCAAGCAAGATAAGCCTTAAGTGTACTATTATCGTTTTTTTTTTTTTAGTAGTGCAAGGTTACTGATAGAATTCTATCTCAACCTAGTCTGTGACCAAAATAGAAAAGTTTGTGTTGGCAACCTCTACTTGGAATTGGCAGATTCCTTTTAAGGGTCATATAATTCTTTCCATTTGATGTCTTATCAATGGCAACCATTTGAACAATCTGGGAGCTGAAATCATAAAAGACTAGGTTCAAAATCACACAAGCAATAAATAAATGACAGGAAAAGGGACAAGTTGTTATACTGGAGATGAAAATTAAGAGTTGCAGCATAAAAAGATAAGCTTAGCAAAAACAAGAGTGGAAAAAAAGTACTGTATATATGTAAAACAAACTTATCTTCTGTAAGCACTTTTAGAAGGTTATTAAAACAATGTAACAAACACCAGGCAGTGTTTATTTTACCTTTGAAGATTTTAGGAGTACTTACCTAGGAATTTTAAACTAAAGTTTCTTTTGCAAATTCTAAGAGGGCTTACCTAAGAATTTTAAACTAGAGTTTCTTTTGCAAATTCTAAGAGGGCTTACCTAGTAATTTTAAACTAGAGTTTCTTTTGCAAATTCTAAGAGGGCTTACCTAGTAATTTTAAACTAGAGTTTCTTTTGCAAATTCTAAGAGGGCTTACCTAGTAATTTTAAACTAGAGTTTCTTTTGCAAATTCTAAGAGGGCTTACCTAGTAATTTTAAACTGGAGGTACTTTTGCAAATTCTAAGGGGGCTTACCTAATAATTCAATGTAAGTAAAAAATCTGTAGTATTTTTCTGAAATTGTGGTTCTTGTTTCAAATAAGAATGCTGGCCTTACATAAATATAGCAGTGCTACTATAAAATGTCCCCAGTGATCTTACCAGAAATTTTACTGCTTCAATAATCCAGAAGAAAAATATTACTGTTCATAGCTATATACAGAATGCGATGGGTAAATTGTCGCCATTTTATTTTTTTAATTTTGCATATACATGCTGTTTGTTTCAGATTTTGTCATCTGCACAGTATTGTAGAGTCAGTTGGGCACCATCTGTAAGAAAGAGAGAACCATGACACAATCCTCTCAGCCAGAAATTTGGAAAATGGCATGCTGTACTGCTTGACATTCACAACAGAAGCTTCTATACAAGCATTTCAGAGTGTTTGGGTGTCAATCTGAGATCAGTGCAGAGGATTCAGAAAGAGTTGGAGGGGTTTATTGTTATGATAAGAAAACTCTCAAATTTATTGGTGAAGGTCTCAGACTCAACATCGAGAACTACGTCCTATAGTGCCTTGAAGAGATAGTACTATCCTGGGTCAAGAGGGTGGCTGCTGGAAGACCCCATGTCTGGCAACAGGACTCTGCATTATGCCACACAAGCAGGAGAACTGTCTGACAATTTTTGCAACTGTATCACGCCTTACATATGCCACTTAATTTCCCAAACTGCAACCCCTTAATTATTGTGTGGGGTGCAGTTGAGCAAGAGACCAACAAAACTCCTTGTAAAACCAAAGATAAACTGAAGACATGAATTATGGCAACATTCACCAACTTAAGACCATCCAGAAGAGTTGCAGGAGATTCCGAAGTCATCTAGAGGCCATGCTTGAAGCCAATGGCAACTTTATTGAATAAATTTACTCTTTAGTATTTCAAGATATTTTTGTGCAACTTAGAGGACAATTTATCCATCGCACCTGTATAAAAGTACTATTATGTTAATAATGCTTGTATTACTTCCTGATGGTAGGGTTTTATAAATCATACTTATTATATGATGGTTTACATAAACAGTAGGACAATTTGCAATGACATATACAGGTATACCTCACCTTATGTTGGTAATTTGTTCCAGGAGAGGTGACTTAAATCGAATTTACTTGTCTCTGAATTTACTTGTCACGAGGCTAAACCACAAATAACCATTCTCAGTTCTGTATTTTACTTATAAATGCATTTTAATAATATATGGTCAATAAGAATCTATTTTAAACTTACAAATAAATTTTAGTTTTTAATATAATACAGAAAAAAGTAATCTAAATTTACAAATACATTTATGTACATACTTGTAAATGTAGATGTTTACAATTTGGCAATCTTTACAGTACATTGTGGACTATATTTGTGAATGTGGTTTACTCTAAGACAGGGGTGGCCAACCTTTTGATTCCATGTGCCAATATTTTGTACGATTAATTTAAATGCGCCACACAAACATTCACTTCCTTTCAGTACGTGAGTAGAAGTGGCTTAGTTTCTTTTCAGCAAAAGGATGCAATGTGCCACTTGTAAGCATCCAATGTGCCACTTATGGTGCATGCACCACAGGTTGGCCATCCTTGCTCCAAGACATTATGAAATAATATTGAGTTCTTAAAGACCACTAAATAAGATAACACAGATGTCTTCATATTTCATTCTCTATGATTTATGATGGTTATATTAACATTTACTGTAAATGTACGTATTTTAGTATGATTTTATATACTTTTATTCTTATTTATTCTACAGTAACATGATTTCATATGCTTTTAATGCTTTTCTAGTAATATTACGACTCCAATATTTCTGGTGACAAACTTCATTTTTATTTTTCTATGTATTATTTTGATAAAAGGTATAATCGAGAATGACTTAACTCAAAATGACGTAACCCAAATATATTTTAATGTCAAGTAACTGATTGTTACTTGTACCACGTAACCCAACACCACTTTGTCAGGTCATTGGTGGCTGAGCAAATTTCTCCATCAGGTATTTCTACAGAGGAGAATGTCTAGACCGGATTAAAAACAAAACCTATCAAAGGGTGGATAATCTTTCTTGTAGGTTCAACAGCAATCTAGCACAATGTGGTAGACTGGGCTCCATAGCTGTATGTATCCAAATCAATGATGCCATAGCATTGCTGGGTGAAGCATTTTCTAGACTTATGTTCCAGAGCGGAAGGGTTCTCGCACAGAATCAATGGCCACATGTCTGTGAGCAAGTTGAGCCTTCAAGTTAGAGGACATGTGCTCTGCCAGATCTAATTGCTAATTACATGCCATGAATGAACACCTCTTCAGCTTTCGACTCAGATATGTTGGAACTGGTCAGGTACTCAGTGACTATGACCACACCCAGTCATGCATTAAATCCAAAATGATGATTTTTGCATTTAATGCATCATTATATATGTAATAATTAGAATTGTTATATATATATATATATATATATACATACACACAGTCATATTTTTCTTTTGTGTCATGTCCATCAGGATGTGGGACGATCATAGCTCTCCACATCTTCGAATCATTTATAACTCTGAACAGTGTCTTTATTATAGCTTCTACTCTTTATTCTGTCATCCATTTCCACAAGCTTGTCAGATTACTGTTTCTTTTTGCCCCTTTTGTCTTTAATAAATCCTGGTTGGGTCTCCATCTCTATTAGGATAGCCTAACTGTGGAAGTTGAATAAATCCACCGAGAAGATATACACATGTCTATACCCCTTTCTATTTTTGTGTACCTACTCAGTTCACTTTCTATCCATATGCATGAGGTTTGCTTCCAGTATTATTCTAACATCCTTCTTAAATAGATCACATTTTCCTCATAGTTCAAATAGATCTGTGTACCAGACCTTGTTAAATACTTTTGGGAAATGTACATCCTCTTGCATTTGTATTGCTCTGATACAATTCTGATCATAAATATTGCATTTCTAGTGTGTGTGACAAAACCACCCTGTTCTTGTTCTATTTCCAGTCTAATTCTGCTTTGTGTTCTTATCAAAATTCAGATTATTAGCTTGGTGATGTGTCTCATTAAGCTGATTGCTCAATAGAGCTCTCATTCAGTCGCACATAGTTTCTTAGATAGCAATCTAAAAATGGATTTACTAATATCTTCTGGTATATTGCCACTGTCATATTACATTTATTTCTGTGATATTGTTGATACCAAAATTGTGTAAGGTTGAAAGCCTTTCCATTACAATCATATCTGGTTCTTTATTCCTAGTCAAGCTGTCCAGTCCCAATGTTACTTCAGATATTTTCAGCCCTTCCATACTTTAGTGTATTGCAGGTTTCTCTCTCTCTCTTATAGTGAACTGATTCTCCAATGGATTTGCTATCTTTAGAGTATTTTTTTTCTATTATGAGTGCCTCTCCTTTGATTTTATACAACCTATTGATGAACACATGTTTTGTCCTGTTATTTTTTTTTTTATTGTTCTATGCATAATTGCTTTATCTAATTCTATTTCCACACATTTTTCATTGAGCCATTCATCTTTCACCTGCCTACATTTTTTATTTTTTTTATTTCTGTATTTAATGTTCTGTACTCTGCATCATTCTTTGGCATTGTTTGTTGTCTCTTTTTCATCATCCAGAAAATTTCATCACTCATCCAGTTTTTTCTAATTTTGTTTTACTGTTTGCATTAATGATAAACTTAATGAAATATTTTAAAAATAATCTTTGTACTAATAAAATTTATAACTTTCAAAATGATCTTAGATTATTCAACTCAATTTCACACCATGTAACATGTAACCTAATTTTTAAGCTAAAATTATTGTAGAAGCAAAATAATTCAAGGGAGATTAATTTCCAGTGGTTGCATTACTGTGGTAACACAAGGCATGCCTGATTTAAGCCCTGCCAATACTTTGCTATTAAACATTACAATAATTATTGCCGAGATGCTTATTATTCTAATTTACATAGAAGTAAACAAACTTGGGGAATGCCTTAGGAGTATCAACACTTTTAGTTTTAGCTTACTTAGCTTATTAAAAAAAAAAAAAAAGTGAGATATGATGTATACAAGAGTTGTAATAAGCTGCAGTAAAAGCTCTCTGTCTGTTTTACAAATACTTTCATGGCAATTGCTCCAAGGAGCTGCATTCGCTGGTTCCCAGACTTCATGAGTTCAAGCGCCCTACAAGGCTGGCATCCTGCTCTCACCCTTTCACTGTCAAAACTCCTAAATGTAGCCATCTCTTCTGCTCCAATAGTTTCATGTCTCGCACCTCTCGCCTGTGGAACTCCCTTCCCTATTCTAGTTTCCCTGAAAGCTATAATCTCCAGCTATTCAAATGTAATGTCAATCGACATCTCCAGTTGCCTTGATTTATCCACTGCCCTTCTCCTCATCCTTTCTTCTATCACTCCTATCTGATCTTGCTCCAAATTTTCTGTAACCCTTTGCGTCCTAGTGGCTTCCTGCCTTGCTTGGGGTGAAACACTTAAAAAAAAAGTTGATCAAATAAAGTTTAGAATACCCATTATGCATTTTATAGGGCAGTAAGTTTGGTCAGAAAAGGTCACAAGAACAAAAGAATCGCAAGAAGAAGTGACAGATAAAGTCAGCCAAGAAAAAGGAAAAAAGTCACAAGAATCATAACTCCATAATTAGAAGTGACAAGACTGTCACAGAAAAATCATAAGCACTATAAATAATAAATAAAGAATAACAAGTAATGAGGAAAAAGAACCTGCCACAAGTTGTTAGAGAAAAGTCACAAGAAAAAGGAATACATCACAGAAAAGTCACAAAAACATGTAACAAGAATATGCAACAAGTCAAGAACAAGAAAGTCACATGAACGAGTCATGGAAAAAAAAAGTCTCACAGAGGAGTCACAGAAATTAAAACATTTATGTACACTTATTAAGGTAGAAAAAAAGCTGTCAAAAAAACATAACTGGCTTGTGGATAGGAAAAAGGCTGAAAATTTTTATTTATTTGTAGTAAATGATACTTTAATGGAATATTTCATTATGACTTATTTTTAAGATATATTAAAGAAATGAAAATAATAATTTTTAAAATAACATTTTATTGAATAATGACCTAATTAAATGAAAACATTTTCCAACATTTTTCAACCCCCAAGTTTAAACCACACTTTCACATAACCAACAAATTTATTAACAGTCTTTGAATGATGACAACATGATGTTAATCTTTTAAAAACTATGGAAGTGACATTGAGGCATTAGATCGTCTTAATGAGCACATCCATCTTCCAGCTGATTCTTAGTTCATAGACTACTCATCCTACTGAAAGAAAATTAAGAGGCTAGTCTACCTTACTATTTCACTCATAGCTAGAGTAAGATATAAAAAATTAAAAGGTTAAAATTATTTTGTTACACCAACTGAATTTTAAATTATATACCTTCTTAGGCTCTAAAGAAAAATTTAAGAGGATTAACATTTGATATCGGTTTTTATAATGGTATTCACCATTCCTTACATTTTTATAATGGTATTCACCATTCTTTACCCAGACTTATCAATAAGTAGTTTGATATTGATTTTAATATTGATCATTTTTATTGTTTATTGGAAAACTTAAAATATTTAAATTACAAATTGGCAGCCAGTTTTGCAGGAGGTAAAAGTTCTACCTCCATTCATGGTTTATTGGGTGTAGATTTAATTCAGTACATGTGTGTTGTGATGTAATGGATAGTGGCTCAGAATGAGAAATCGGAGAGCTAGGTTCAAATTCTAGTTGGGTTTGTTACATTCACTTATGCACAAATATCCTTGGGAAAGGGTGTGAATTCATCTCTTCTCTCTCTAGCTATGGATTGAATAGCAAGACAGACTGGGTTCTATAGCCTTGGTTGGTGACCAGTCTACTGCAGAAAAATATGGCAAACATCTGTGAGAAAATCTGTCAAGTCAGTCATGAATCGTAAGAGACATTATTACCCAAGTGTGTATCACGTATGCCACTTAACTGACTGCTATGGGACCCTATGCAAACAGATAAATGTATGCGTAGTTTACCATGGCAAATTCCTAGTGGGATAATTCCTTTTGGGAATATAAAAAATTTCTTATATCCTAATTAAATGACCATTTCAAAGACTAGTCAAGAATTAATTGAGGACAATTTTAATACAATAATTTCTTAATATTTCATTACACATGTAAACATAGTTTATTGTTCTTTGAAAGTGTTTCTATCCATCAAGTTTATGTTGTGTTATTTCTAATGGGAAGGAAATATTTCCATTTTTTACAATGTGCAAGCATATAATTGTCTTTCTTATTCATCAATTTTGTTATTGTGCTAAAGTCTCATATTTTCAGCATACAATGTACTAATATTGTATATGGCCAGGATAACTCATAAGTTTTTTTTTTTTTTTTTCGAAAAACTATGGTGCTCTGTCATGTGTACCACCATTATTGTTACCACTTTTCACGATAAAGATTCATGCCTTCCCTTACCAATTTGAACTCTGTTCATTGTATTTTCAGCATCGATGACCATAAAGTGCACCTACTCAGACTTGTATGTTCGGGCTTTACTACTGATACTCTGTGCTCAGTGAAGTTTAAATAAATTGATATTTTCTTTATCTCAAGTTTACTATGAAAACTTGACAAAAACGTTAGAGGATTTATGTGGATTTATTTTTAATACTAAAAATAAAATTTTGACTGAACCCCCACCCAAAAAATATAAAAAATAAAACAAGAATGTTATCTGAAAATTTCTTTTTTTCCTCCCCACCTCCATTGTGTAAAAAGCAAGGAATGCATTTATTCTTATCTGGTTACATAAGTTTTACAATGATATGTAGAGGGGAAAAAAGGTGGTGATAACAGCAGCTTGATTATTTGATGGCGGGTACAAATATCGCCAAAAAGCACTTTAAATTCGGAAGCCAATTTCCTTGAAAGAATGAAGAAAACGATGCGTGCGCGTTCTCTTTGCATATTGGCAATCTAATACCACAGATATACTTTTTCTTCTCCCAAAACAAAAGAACCCACTATGATAAAAAAATTAAACAAGCAAAAAGAGTTAAAAAAAAAAAAAAAAAAAAAAAAAAAAAAAAAAAAAAAAAGAAAAAAAAAAAAAAAAAAAAAAAAAGAAAAAAAGTTTGTATGTTGCTTCAATACTTGGCTTCCCATTTTTATCCCATCTTGTTTTGTTTCAGTTTAGGGATAGGGACAGAGAATGGCTGCTTTTTTTACTCAAATAAGAAAACAAGTACAAAAAAAGAAAACCCAACAAGTAACAGCCGTGCAACAAATCAAAGACATTGGGATGACAAAATTGAAAAAAGGCTATATTTAAAACAAGTAAAAAATAAAAAAATAAAAAAAGAGAGAAAAAGGGGACACGGTTAATAAAATCTACACTGAGTGAACTCAAATGGTGGTCAAGGTTGATAACCGTGATCCTTGGTTGAGTAAGAAAAGGAAGGACAGGCAAAAAGCAAAGCAAAATAATGTCCCCACCCCGCATGCTGTGAGAGTAGGTATCAAGACAACTGTCCCTCTGAAAGTAATGCCACCACATGTCATCTGCATGTTGGAGTAGGAGAAAAAAAAAGAAGTAGAAGGAAGTATTTTTATATCAAAGCAGACCTATATTTTGACATAGAATTTGCAAAGCAGCAAAATGAGGATTTTAACCAACCAATGTCTGTGCAAAAATCAGAAGGTAAGGATGAACTTTAAAGTAAAAAGCTTTTTAATTAAAAATGGTGCATAGATACTTAAATGACAATTTAGGTACCTCCACTAATTTGGTATAAATTTTCGATACCTAAGGTTCAAGATGAATTTTTAAAAATCAAAAAGCATTCTTGAAGATTTAATTTTAGCTTTAATTCAAAGCTAAAGGATTAAATTTACTGTTTCCAGTCAGTAAAATATTCTGGTGTATTTTAAATAAAAATTATATAGATCAGAATTTCAACTGTTTGGTTGATTTAAGAAAATTTTCTAACGAGCATGAAAAAAAAAATGCTTCAAACTTAAAAACAAAGTTTTATTGTCAAAATTTTCATTATGTTATTAAGAAGAAAACACAAAGGATTTTTTTTATTATTTAATTATATTTTTTATCCTTTTTGGAACTTTCAAAATTTTGTTTAAATTTTTTTTTTCTTGAGTCAGCGGGTGGCCATAAAAATTAGGAAATTTTTATGGTCACCTTAATATTACGAGACATATTAAAAACGGGCGAAGCAACTGGTTTCGCTCCCGCTCTTCAGGCTTCAACGGGATATTTAAAATTAACACAGAAAAATGTACAATAAAAGGAAGTTGTTAAAAAAAAAAAAAAAAAATAAATTAGCAAACGGAACTAAAGACAAATGACAGCGAGTCCCAACAAACACTCATGTTGTTTACACAAAGAAGGCTTATGGAACCCGATGTAAAGTGCCTCCAGAACCTTTAGATTAAATAAGGAGTGAGACCAGGACAACACGGTGAACCAGTCAACACTAAATTTGGCTGCACAATCTCCGTTCTTTAATAGGTGTTCGCATATGGTGGAACTATAGGTGTTCGGGACCGAAACCGGTTGCTTCGCCTGTTTTTAATATGTCTCGTAATATTAAGTTTTATACTTTTATTTCGATCATTAAATTTTGTACCTATATATATATATATATATATATATATATATATATATATATATATATATATATATATAAAACCAAGATTTTCTAATAAAAAAATTTCAAAAATAATTTCATTTATTTGTAAATAAATCCTGAAAATTTTATTAAAATTTGACAAATATTTGATTAATGTGTCTGTCACCACAAAATAGAGGTTAAAATTTGCTATGCTAAAAGTGATGCAAGAAAAACAATTTAAAAAAAAAAAAATTATTTCGAATGTTCTTGGGAAAATTATTAAAAGAAAAAAAAAAAAAAAAAAAAAAGTAAAAAATTTAAATAATAAAAAAATATTTTGATCCCTCCTCTTAATAATAACAAAGAGTTTGACGATAAAACTATTTTTTCATTATGTTTGGAGCATGTTTTCATCACAGTATGCTGCTTTTATAGCATTTTCATTTCACTGAATGTTTTTACTAGTTTTTTTTTTTTTTTGTATGTGTACACAAGGGTGGGGTGGGGGTTCATTATTTACCATAAGTTACTTAAAATCTTTTTCATATTTATTCTGTTAAAACAAAATTGTGAGCACGTCATGGTTTCAAAAATTTTTAAAGTTTGATTTCTTTTTCAATATTTTCTATTTCAGTGCAAAGCTGAATTGAGGTCAGGGTAGAACAGTTACTCCAATCTAACAAACGAAGCTCATCTTGACTTAAAAAAAAAAAAGTATTTCAAACAAGGTTTTATGTAGGCTCCAACACATTGTTATGGATGAGAAAAACATCACTGCTTAGTAATGAAGCAAGCTCTTATTCTTGATAAGTTTAGCCTAGTAGGACACAAGGTCAAGTGTGATACATAAATAGTAGGAAGAAGATATTGTGATGCACTAATTTTCTAATTAGAGAAGACTTTTCTCATCTATCACTATTTGAAAGGGACTGAGGATGGTTCAACCCTGTGAACATAGCATTGCTTGCACTAGTTGGTGAAACTAAGGAATGTAGTTAGAATATTTACCATGGAAATAATCAGAGTAGCAATAGACAGAAATTTTTCATGTGGGAGAAAGAGGCTGTAGCACTGAAAATAATTCATCACCCACAAGGCTGTAGAAACACTTGAAGCATCAAGGTTGGAAAGTGAGGACTAGACAGCTCCAGAACAAATACAAATGCAATAAGCTTTACTTGGTTTTTGGTATGACCTGATTCTTGTAAAGATAAAATACAGCAGGAGGAGTAATGTACTTTCTGGTGTAGCACAAGGAACCACATATTTTTCCAGCCTTTTTAGTGATGGATCATATATATATATATATATATATATATATATATATATATATATATATATATATATATATATCCACTTGAGATCTGAGGAGAGCACAAGTCCCAACAGATGTTCAGGATAAGGAACGTCATCGAGACTACAACCACTCATGATTGGAGAAAATCCTGGGTCAGTTCAGTGATGACAGAATGTTACTAACTTGGTTTTGAAAGTATTGAATGTTACCAACCAGTTTTTCCCCATTGAGCTGTTAGAATTAGATCAGCGAATAGATCAGCTGCCAGGCTCTGATCAACTAAATTTTAGTCATAAGCTGTGGTATTGCCTGCAGAGATATATTCCTGAGAAGATTGTTAATACAAAGCAGAAAAAGAGTTAGATCAAGGAGAGAGCTGTAGTGATCGCATGATCACGAGAAATAAGAAAAAAAACTTCCCCTAGTAAAAAGGAAACCATCCTACTGGTGGGAAATTCTGAGATTTCCTCTTTCTCATCAATCCCTCGTAAGGAGAGCACATGAAAATGAGCAACTCCAGAAATGAAGATGACAAATAAGTCTTATACAAATATCACTTTCTCATGTTTAATATTGCCTTTACTGATAGACTTATCACTTGCAAATAATTTATTCATTTACCAAGACAAAGACAAATTAGAAACATTTACTAACAACCACATTACAAGAACTTTCATACAACTACCAAACTTGTACAACCAATTTCTTTTGATTATATGAATGTCTCACTTTGTTTTTATGATGAATATATATTATATTTTACTAACCAAAAATTGTAGTCAAACAAGGCACAACATAACAGAGCTTTAGGGGAACATTTGCATGAGTTTCAAATGACTGGCCATTAACTATGACCTTCATAGATATGGATATGAAAAAGAAGGGAGAGAAAATATGCCATATTTTGTGACACTGAAACATGTACTCCTTCACAATTACACATATAAAATTGTTCAGTTAGTATTCTATAGATAAAAATTTGACTTGCATCAAAATCTGACTGGGTAATAATACACAATATATACCCATCATTTTTGTGTGTAATACTTCTCACAATGCACAAGAAGTAACACTGATCCTCTGATCAACAAATATGCTGAGCTGAATGTAAATAGTTTAGTCATTTTACATGATATCCATACTAATACAGACATATATTAGGAATAATATATCACAGATGAAATAAAAACTCTACCAGACCAATATTATTTCATGACAAAATCATCTGGTTCACACTGCTTGCCAATGTTTTTGAATAAGAGTAGAGGTTTCTTGCTTGTTTCTTGTTTAGGATTGGGTTTCCAGTTCCTTTTAAAGCCTTCTCATTCTCTTTCACTCCCAGTAGCCCTTTGTGTCTTAGTGGTATTATTGCCTTGCTTGGGGTGTATTGATTAAACAAACAAAAAAAAAAACAAAAAAAATATAGCAATGTTTGACACACCACTACCCACCCATCAAGACAACTAACTTTACATCTCCCTGATCAGAGCTCAATACAGACATTTAAACCAGCATGGAATCATACCAACCTCAGTTATAATATATTCATCAAGAACATGAATGTGATACATATACCTCACTGCAGAAATTGTTTAAAAAAATGATGGAAGCCTTTGTTATAACATACAAGAAACTAACCCTTAATAACATTAATTATGAACACAACACAATGTACTGACCATATTTGGAAATGAAGAATACAGTTGACAATGTTTGTTTTAAAAAAGCAATGATTAGAATTTTAATATCTAAATATGAAAGTGAATTTATACATTATCTTTGTTCTTGAGAAAAGAAAATTAATAAAAATTATTTATTTATTAGATTGTTTATTGGAATGATAGACAAAATATTGGCTAATTGCCAATCAATTCAAACTTTATAAAATGGTAAATAAAGATTTCATTATAGTTGGTTCACATATTTTTATGATTCACTTGTAAATGTTTCTAAATTAATGAAAATAAAAAAAAAAAAAAATTCATATTTATTTGTTTATAAATTTGTAAATGATAAAAATTGCATTGCATTAGTTTTTTTAATACAATTATATTAGTTTTTAGAATGTTGTAAATATAATAATATTCATGAAAATAAACAATCTCATAAATAGTGTTTAATATTTTTGTTGTAACTTGTCAAGAAAAAAAAAGGTTTTATTACAACTCTTATTGCTTTTTAAAACAATAAACATTGCCGATGAGTGAAAGTAGTTAAAATAATAGTGGTGCCAATGGAAAAAAAAAACATCCTTTTGATATCCGATATTTTTTTTTTGCGGGCATGATAGTCCAAGTTTGACAAACAATCTTTGAAAATGGGTAATAGTTTAGTTGAAAGCCCTTAGAATAAACAAAATTTGGACAATTTTTACATTAAGTTAAAAAAAAAAAGAACACACTTGAAGAATGCATACAAAAAATATATTAAAAAAACAAAAATAACTTATTAGTCTCATTCAACAAAACATGTATTAAAGGAGTGATTGCTGCCAAAATACACAACTGTGTGTGTACATATATATATATATATATATATATATATATGTGTATATATATATATATATATATATATATATAGTCATATTCGACGTATGAGGGTCAAGCAGATCAGTTCCCAGGAAACTGACAGCCCAACAACACAAGAGATTTGATTATACTGGTGAAGGTTTCGTGCAGGACCAGCCACACTTTTTGAAGTGCCAAATTCAGAGACCTGGTGCACTACGTGCCACAAGGTCCCCAAACAACCCTTCGCAGGTTTTGAATTCAGAGTTGTCCTTCTCCTAGACCAGTTGCCATCCAAGGCTATAGAACCCAGTCTGTCCTGCTATTTACCCATAGCTGGAGGGAGAAGAGGATTCATACCTTTCCCAGGGGTATTAGCATGTAAGTGAATGTAATGGATTCGACTGGAATTCGAACTCAGCTCTGTGATTCCTCAATCCAAGCCGCTATCCATTACTTCACTGTGCCTATATATATATATGCATGCATGAACATTGGTCACAATGACTTGTGGCTTCATGCTCGCACAACCATTGATGGCTCCCAAGTGTTCTGTCTACCCAATTTCACTCACAAGGCTTGGATCAAACCGTGGTATGATTTTCAGGCACTTTCCAAAGGTGACACATACTGGGATTGCCTTCCCCAAACCTATAAAATCAGGAAGTCTCCTTGACAAAACTGCCCTGGTGGGAATCAAACCTGGGTCTCCTGGTCAGAAAGCAAACATTCTAACCACTTGGCCACACACACAATTAAGAGCAGTGTCCTTTTCAAGATTCAATTCTATATTCCTAAAAAGATTACTTCAAACTTGAAAATCTGTTTTGTTTATTTCTTTTTGGGGCCAAATTTCCCAAACTTTAAGTAGCCATTTATTTTATTTACTGAAGAAATATCAAATAAAACTAAGTCAATCTATCCACCAAAATCATCCATAAAATGGAAAATATTGGGTTACCTTGCTGATTATACTATAAAATTTAATAAAGGCACCTATTCAATGGAAAATAATTGTTATCTGGAGAAACGATGTTTTACAACAGACTAATAGATTTTTTATGCCTTTTGTGTACACAATGCTGGATTTAGGACAAATGAGGCTCTATGCTAGTTATGTTATGAGACCCCTTACTTGGGCCCTGAAGGAGGTAGGCATGAAAGGAAGATGGGGCCACTCTGGCCAACAGGGCCCTGTGCTTAAGCACACCTAAGCACAATGGAATATCTGCTACTGTGTGTACACAGAATTCATTATTAACCTACAATTAAATAATTTTATCTCTCTACTTCTACATATCACCTGAGCTTAATTTTTTTATATAGGTCACTGAAGATAATCCAACTGGCAGTTTAAGGCATTATAAACACATTAATAATAAATGGCCAAAATTTATTTAACATTTATTCAGGTAACACATATTCATCAATACTGATTTTTGCTTGTTTTGTATTTAGAGCAAATTGTTCTATTAATGAGATTAGCCAACACATAAACGAATCTGATTAGAAGCCAAATGATCAACTTGACACCAGTTCAAGTAATTAGAAAGCTTTATTAAGAAATAGTCATTAGTCTTGATTGAAGGGAAGGCTTTTGTGAAATTTGCTTGCTCCTCCTTAAAGTAAGATAGGATTGAATGAGTAAACATAGGAAAAACGTATTTAACTGAGAACTTTAAATTATTAGGAAAATTTGACAATGACCAGGGTTTTTGACTTAAGCAATGATTCAACACCTTGCATTAAGTATGATTGGCTTTCATTCTTTTCAACTACATCAAGGTTTACTTCTATATGCTGTGTCTATTCAGGACATTGACAATCATGGCTCTCCACAATTTTCTGTTTCTTTCTAGCTCTTTATAATTTTTTTCTTTTTGTTATATCTCCTAAACTCTGTTCTACCATCCATTACTCAAATATCCTATGCCCTTCTTAGCTTTAATCTATCCCCTGAGTATCAAAATTTCCAAGCCCTCTTTCCTCATTCTGTGCTCTAGAAATTTCAATTCTCTCTTTCTGATGTTAAATATAAGTGTCCTTTTTGTTTCCATTTTCACTAAAACTTCATTGCTCATACATTTGGTTCATGGTATTCTCAGTATCCTCCTGTAGAACCACATTTCTGTTGCTTCAAGTCTCTTTATCTCTGAGGAGATTTCCAGCATTCACTGCTATATAGGATGACTGATATCATAACAATCCAGTACCCTTTTTTTTAGTAACAAAGTTTTTCTGTTTCTTAATACTTTGCTTAGTTTTTGGAAGGCATTTTTCTGTTCCAATATGCCTTCAGGTTTCCATGACCTATTTTCAGTAGTCTGTTAAATCACTTCCTAAATATTTAAATTTTAGTACTTGCTCGATTTTGATGTCTCTAAATTGTTTACATCTTGGTTTGTTTCTTTTGGTGACAACCTTATATTCCATCTTCTTACAGTTGATGTTTAGTCCTTTCCTCTTGCTTTCCTGCTCTACTTCATATATGAGTTCTTGCAGTTTACTTTCAATATCTGCTATCAATACTGTGTCATCTGCATATCTTATGCGATTAAGATTGTAGCTGCTATGAATGAAGCTTGGAAGGACTTCTAATTCTCTCAGAATTGCCATGCTGTCTAGGTGTCAGATGAGAAGACACCATCGTCTTACACCACTTTCTATTTTTGTATATCTGCTGAACTCATTTTCTATCCATATGCAGGTGGTTTACTGCTAGTATGGGTTCTGGATTATTCTAATATTCTTCCCAAATATATCAAGGTTGCTAAACAGTTCTAATAGATCTTTGTGGCTTATTTTTATGTTGGAATGTGTCAGGAAAAAAATGATTTCATCTCTTTCTCTCCTGCTGTCATAGCGATGGACGCAGTCTCCACTTCTGAGACTGAAAACTACCCTCCTTCTCATTCCAGCCTTTCACATAGAGCTTGGTAAATCACCTATGCAAAACACCAACAAGCCAGCTACCAATCACAGTTCCCGCGCCTGCCCACCTCCACTCACTTTGGGGGTGTCAAGTTGACTGACCAATTCATTACAACTTTATCAAACACCTTTGTATAATCTATAAAACAGAGGTACACATCCTTTTGTATTTTCATTGCTCTTCCTGATAATATTCTGAGCATAACTATTGCATTCCTTGTTCCAGTGTCTTTGACAAACCCGCACTATCTTGTCCTATTTCCGGTCTGATTCTGCTGCGTATTTAAATATAAAAGTGGACATTGAAATTAACAGCAGTGCTTCATGCTTATATACCATCATCAAGCCATATATATATATATATATATATATATATATAAAAAATAATAATAAAGGAGGTGCTGAAAAATTCTTGGCCCAAACCATTTCCCAAAATCTGTCTAAATGACCAAACACCAGAATTTCTTTTATAATCCCTTCTTGGTTCTGCTGAGAATTTTTCAGTACCATATCACACTGTATTTTTCTTTATACATACATATGATAAATTTCTAAGTTATGTATAATTATAGGTTAATAAAAAATACAATAGTTTTATAATCCATTACACAACTCTTTATAATCTTTGCACAACTCTTGTTTAATGAATTGTTTTTGATGAAGCTCTTTGGTCAAATTGTATTAGAGATCTTGCTGAAGGTATCTATCATAATGTCAGAGTAATGCCTGGTTTTGAATTCACAGTTGTCCTTCTCATAGATTGATTGCCAACCATGGCTAGAGAGCCTAGTCTGCTCTTCTATTTAACCCATCCATACTTTATACCAAAAAATAAAATTGATATATTACCTCACTTAATCAAGACAATCACCTAAGTAGGTTAATTTTGAAATTGTTAGATGTAACAATATTTCCTTAAATTTTTGCTTGTGGAACTCTTCTGGTTTCTTTCTTTTTCTGTCTGTCTTTTTGAATTCTGTTCTTTTATTGTGCTCTCTCAATGTTTTTCTTAGATTCTTTTACACTCAATAACTTGTGCCTTAGTCGCTTTATCACCTTGCTTAGGGGTAAATGATTAGAAAAAAATTCCTCGTGTAATGCAGATTCAGCTGAAATTACAATAATTTGTCAATTTCATTTTCTTGTGTTCTTTAGGCATTTTGCAGTTTCAGCAGACAGGATTTAAATTTAGGTTGTATTAATTGGTTGATAAATCAGTAATTTAATTAGTCTTAAGATGGGCAAAATAAATACTGTATATTTCCATGTATAAAATGACCTATAGATAAGACAAGACCCACAATCAAGGTAAAATTTTATGTGATATCCATAGAATAAGATTATTGACCAAGATCATATGATGAAATCCTAAATGACAATGTTTATGAGGAGTTCTTTGCATCAGATGGTGATGATCATAGGAATTTTAAAATGTTTTAATTATGTATGTGGCTGTCTTTTTTTTTATTCTGTCATGTGCAATAAAAGTTTAAATGTCTTGTTGCTTAACATCATGAAAAATATTGAAAAATGTGTTATTGAAAAATAAAGTTTACATGTTATTGGTATTTAACACTACAATATTGTATGTTATCTGAACTGTTATTTAACACTATTATGAGAAATAACAAATGGTGTGAACAAATCCATAGCTGTACAATTCAAAAACAAAATAAATTTGCTTATGTTATTTGTGCATGTTGCCCAGCAGAACTTTTGCAAAATGTTTTGTAATTGTCTCTTGAATATTGTATTTTAAAGTGAGATCAAAAAGTAAAAGTAGTTTTATTACATTTACATCTGTAGTACAGACGGTGGAGTAGTGGATAGCAACTTGGATTAAGGAATTGGAGAGCCAAGTTCGAATTACAGTTGAATCCATTACATTCACTTACATGCTAATACCCTTGGGAAAGGTATGAATCCTCTCCTCCTCCTCCTCCCAGGGTAAATAGCAGGACAGACTGGGTTCTGTAGCCTTGGATGGCAACTGGTCTAATGCAGAAAGAAATGGCAACTTACTACGGGGAAAAAATTCTGCCTCATCAGTCATGTATCAAAAGATACATGATCACCTAAACATGTATCAAAAGATACATGATCACCTAAACATGTATCAAAAGATACATGATCACCTAAACATGTATCAAAAGATACATGATCACCTAAACATGTATCAAAAGATACATGATCACCTAAACATGTATCAAAAGATACATGATCACTAAACATGTATCAAAAGATACATGATCACCCTAAACATGTATCAAAAGATACATGATCACTAAACATGTATCAAAAGATACATGATCACCTAAACATGTATCAAAAGATACATGATCACCTAAACATGTATCAAAAGATACATGATCACCTAAACATGTATCAAAAGATACATGATCACTAAACATGTATCAAAAGATACATGATCACTAAACATGTATCAAAAGATACATGATCACTAAACATGTATCAAAAGATACATGATCACCTAAACATGTATCAAAAGATACATGATCACCTAAACATGTATCAAAAGATACATGATCACCTAAACATGTATCAAAAGATACATGATCACCTAAACATGTATCAAAAGATACATGATCACCCTAAACATGTATCAAAAGATACATGATCACTAAACATGTATCAAAAGATACATGATCACCTAAACATGTATCAAAAGATACATGATCACTAAACATGTATCAAAAGATACATGATCACCTAAACATGTATCAAAAGATACATGATCACCTAAACATGTATCAAAAGATACATGATCACCTAAACATGTATCAAAAGATACATGATCACCTAAACATGTATCAAAAGATACATGATCACCTAAACATGTATCAAAAGATACATGATCACCTAAACATGTATCACACATGGCACATAACTAACGAGAAATAATGATTGGTGTGAATGCACCCATAGCTTAAATCAAAAACAAAAGATTCGTTTCCATTATTTGTTACTTGTGAGTGTTGCTCAGCGTAACTTTTTCAAATGTTGTGTAATCCTCTTAAATACTGCCTTTTAATGTGAAATCAAGAATTTATAAATGTAATAAGTATTATGATATGAATTGATTAAACTATGTTCACATTGGTAGTTACCATACCTTAGCAGTTGTTAGCCTAACGCAATCCATGGTGCAAGCATATTAGCCTGGTTACCAGTGCCAATACACCACAACATTTAAGGTTAGCTTTTTGTAACTGTTGCATTAGATGACTGCCTATTTTGGAGGGTAAATTTTAAGAGTTAAAGGTTGCCTTATATACAGAAATATACAGTAATTTTTTAAAAAATTACTTCTATATTTAAGATAACTGGTTATTCAAGTAAGGGATGAACAATAGATAATTAAATGCTGATGTAACCAATTACCAATTATCATCAAATTAATCAATGTGACTAATTATAGGCAAAGTTAAAAATTAATAAAATGCAATTTTTTTTTAAATTTAAAAAATGTTTTAATATGGAGTATCTATATATCTGATACAGCATACAACTGTCACCTACAGTCCACTGTCATTTTTAAATTAAGTAACCAGACAATCTGAAGACATATTGGGATGGCCAAGAAGCATTCCAAAAGCTAGGCAGAGTATTGAGAGACAGAAAAGTTTTGTCGGAAACAAAGAAAAGAATACTTAACTGTTACAAGACTGTAAGCATTCTGGGATTGCAAAGGAAATGTTTGTCACAGATTAATTCCACAACACAGAGGCCAAATCACTAAGTTCAGACTCAAATATCGAGGGCAGAAAGAAATGCCGAAAATTCGATCCACAGGTACTATCTCACAAATCCCAATACATGTAACCAGTGAGAAAAATAACTCACTCAACAACAAACGCGGTAGCCAAAATATATTAGTTTTTCCTCACGATTCGAGAACACCAATTGCTTTTATCAGCCGAACAGTTTTTTCATTCGTCAACAACTAGGAGAGGTCGCCAAGTATTTTGCATAACGAAATACATTTATAGAGACTCCTGCGACGGACTTGTTTTTAATCTAAATATTCTGTCTTCAGCATGTCATGCGGAATATGTGCCCTTTCTTTTTGGTAAGTAATTTTCTCTTTTCCGTCGTAGGATACACACGATGCGCTGTCGCTTGGTTTGACGAGGTAAGTCACTGTTTTCTTTGCTATAGAGACATATGGCTTCCTGTATGGCAGCAAATGCTGGACAATCTCCTCAAAAATGAGGAAGAGACTTGAAGCAACACAAATATGGTTCTACAGAAAGACGCTGAGGATGCCATAGACTGAACATGTGAGCAACAAGGTTTTGGAGAGAATGAAAACAAAAAGGAAACTCATACTTAACATCAGGAAGAGGCAGTTGAAATTTCTGAGGCATGTAATGAGGAAGGAGGGCTTGGAAAATCTGATACTCACAAAACAGATTGATGGAAAGTAGGACAGAGGAAAGCAATGTGTAATATACTTGATGGGCTTGAGCAAATGTATAGCAGAACAGGGTTTGGGAGATATAACAAAAAGACAAAAAGTTATAAGAGTTACAAGGGACAGGAAGGAAGTGGAAGGACATGCTTGCATACTTTCTGAAGGGACACAGCACATAAAAGAAGAACAACCAGACAATTTCTGAAAGGCATAACTCTTAGATACAAACATCAGGGTGTATGCCTGATTTTAGTTCAATAGGGAGGCACTGTCTGGGCATACAGATCACCAGTCACCAGGCTGATTTTTTTTTAATTTTTTGCTCCAAAACAAAGTTATCATACAAGAGAGTGAACAAATATGGTTTATTTAAATGAAGTATATATTCTAAAAGAATCAATATGAAAGAATATATACATACTTTTAACCTGTTTCTTAAGTGGTTTGGTAGGATCAACCCAATGCTGAAACAAGAAAGAAAAACAAAATATTTAAAACAAAAACAAAAAAAAAACAAGATGAATGCATGAATTTATAATCATACATATAACAACTATTCTTTCAGAATTGCTTGCGTTATTTCCTGACCATTGACAATCCATTTTTATTCGATTCACAACACACTTCTAAAGCAAAATCATTATCAATATATTTACAGTATACATATAATAATTCCTGACCATTGATAATAGCTTTTGACACAGCAATTCTCAGTGTATCTGTACAAGAAAATCAGCAATACTTTTACATTATTTCTTTATTCAGTCAGTACTGTTTGTGGCAATTTCTAAACACTGACAACCACTTTTCTCATTTTCATTACAAATTCTATATTAAAATCATCAGCAATACATATACATATAATAACCATATTCTTTCAATAACATTTGCATTAATTCCTGAACAATGATAACCCTTTCTTGATTTTCAATACAATATAAGTAAACAGTTTTGATTTACTGAGACAAATTGTAGGTTTAAAAAAAAAAAAAAAAAAAAAGGGCAAAATTAATTTATTCAGCAAATTTGTTTTTACCTACCACCACAAGATAGACACTTTGCCCATGACACAACAGATAACTTTTGAAAGATATCAATTTTCTTGCATGAAGTTGAGGTCCAATCGATAAATTTGATTCCATAAATAACAACAGGCAATAGGTAGGTATTATAAATCTTACTTTTTGATACTATAAGGCAGGGATATCAAACTAAAGGAGACAAAAGGGTCATTACATGTTGTAGGCTAGGTACAAGTAAGTAACAGGCAATGGCATTACTAATGGGGAGGATATCAACTTTAGAGTGTGCTCAGTGGTAGAAGCGCATTTACTTGCATTAAAATTTGTTTGCACCATATTCATAAATCAAATAAATTTTCACTATGTGTGGGGGTATTTGGGGGAGAGTCACCCCACAAGACAATAGATTTGACCAGATTATATTTAATCAATTTCTAGGTCTGCTGCTAGGAAATTTAGTTCACTGTGTCATGCTAGACAATTTTTCTCACCTGAATCTATCTTACATATTTATAAGTCTACCATTCATCTATGCTTTGAATATTGCTGCCATATCTGGTCTGGTGCTCTGCTACTTAGAGATTCTTGATTAAATCCAAAGAATCTGTAATTTCCTTAGTCCTGACCTGGCATCTCAGCTTCAATCACTTTCCCTCTGCCATAATGCAGCTTTCCTGTGTCTTTTCTATAAATACTTTCATGGTAATTTTTCTGATGAACTTTCCTCCATAGTACCTCAACTTTAAGCACAATATTAGATTGGCAGTATGGTCTAATCATTTTTCAGTTGAAATGTAACCTTAAGTTCCATGCTAACAATTTCTTCTTGTTCTTGCTTTCCAGACAACTTGGATCTTCAAAAAATTAAATTAAATGCAATGTCAATCGTTATCTTCCGTTTTATTAATTCCTGTTCTGTCATTGTTCTCTCTCCTTAATAGCGATTTTTTTCTCATTCTCTAACACACAGTAAGACGTTGTCCTTTAGAGGTTTTTTTGCCTTGCTTAGGGTGAAATGATAAAAATAAAAAAAATAAAATAATAAAAGTAAAATGAGCAAAGGCTGTAATACTGAATAGCTATGGTCATAATTTAAAAGTTTGATTATCTGCTATTTGTTAATCAAAATAAATGCATATATCATTTCACACTAAACAACCTTCAGTCCACTGTTAAAAACACCAGGGTATAGTGGGTTGATTATTTCATGCTATTCACTTATTGGGTGAGTGAGTGTGCTGGCATAGAAAGGACAAATATATTAAAACTAGAAATTTTTTTGCAACATGCTGATGAGTGTTGAAATTCTCACAGTATTTAGTATTGCTGTAGTTATCACTAACATTTTTGCCAAGATTTACAAACTCTACATTTCATTCAATTTCGCAAACCAATCGATGAAATTTGAATAAGCTGATTTGTTTCGAAAAATACTTTGATAAAAATCCTATTGTAATTTGTATCCCCTTACCTGTTTACACTTCTTCCCCAAAATTTGATTTCAATTGGTAAATGTACTGCTATTTTGGAGGTTGTGACAGACAAACAGAAGTTACAGAATTTTATATATAGATGAAGAAAACATTGGTCATGAAAATGGTTCTGGGTAAATCACAAAGATAATCTGCAGGCTTCAAGCAACCCATGGGCTGTGCATTTGAAACCCCTGCTATAAGGTATCTGATTATATTTAAGTTATTCTTATAACACATTTAGTATAGGAGAAAAGGAAATTGAATATAGGCTGCACTAAAGTTAGTTTTAACCCAACACCATAAATCGCTACAAAACCAAACATTAACCTAAAAACTCTTGTCATGTTCTTAAATGGCCTCATCAGATCAAGACTTTCATATGGACGCCATGCATAGTGACAAAGGATGTCATGCATAGAGCCAAACCCATTGAGAAATATCAAAACTGTCAGCTGTATACAAACACTGTCTAAGATCAATGGTTAAAAATGGCTTTGAGTGAATGAAATCTGTAGCTCTTAGCAAAAACCATCCTTTTTCAAACCTTGTGGATGACAGAATAACAAAAAAAGAACTGTACCACATAACAGATATAGAAACCACATCACTTAAGTATTTTCAATAGCAGCAGCAACTAAAATGAATAGCACATGTAAGTCAAAGAGAAAATAATGACAATCAAAATGTAGCCATATTACACTTCAAACAAAAGAAAGGAAGCCTCCATCAGTTCTGGAAAGAGAAATAAGTTACTGGATTTGAGAACTCCATTTTCCTAAAAAAATAAAAATTGCTCTAAGAGAAAGATTTTATAAATTTCAACCAAAAGGAGAACTTGTTGCTAAGTCAATGAATTCCAAATGTTTCCTTATAAAGAAGGAGTCAATATCGCCATTACTCTTCTGAAGAGCTACTAAAATGACTACAAAAATATACTGTTTTATTATATGCCCTTCTTTTTGGACAAACATACTCTCTGATGAGAAAAGGATAGACACTCAAATTTGATTGATTGATATTTTTTTCTTTATGATTTATCAACCTTTTTAAAGTTATTTAAAAACTAGCAGTATAAGCCGTCTTTGACCGGGTTTTTCATTACTGAGAATTTTTGCCATTCAATTGGAGCAGTTTAAACTTAAAGTCAGCCCACCTGAAGATCAATATTACTAACAACATTTGTGTGCAACTGAGGCACATCCCCAAATGGTGGGTAAACAATTTGAATAGGGGGTGACCATGAAAAAGAACTGTATAATAATAAATAATATTATTGTAATAATTTAAACTATTTATTTTTATTAAAGTTTTTATGAAAGATATATATCCTAGAACAAATATTAAATAGTAAAACATTGCTGAGAGTTATAATAGACAGGAAGTAGCAGAGAGCCACTGTCGCCAACAATTTGGACTCAAAACCAGCACTGAAGAATTATCTATCAAAAGAAAATTTTATTGAAATCAGATGAAAACTGTGGAAATGCATAAAAACACCCGATCACACACACATTTTGAAAATTATAGATAAAACATTTTTGGATTGTAAAATATTTTTGAGAACATATCTGGCACAAGCCTTACTATTTAACCTATAGCTAGGAGGAGAAGGTTATTTGCATCTAAATGAATATAATGAACCTGAATGGAATTCAAACTCAGCTCTTTGAATTCCAATTACAAGCTGTTATCTGTTACACCTGCACATCCAAGGTTACAGTACCTGGTATTCCAGAGCAGTTACCCATCTAGGTACTGACTAGGCTCAATGTTACTTAACTTTGGTGATCATATAGGAACCCATGTTTCAACATGATATAGCCCTCCACTATCTGAGTATAGATATTAAACTTAAGGCTCCAAAATGACACTATTAGATTGTCTCAAAGACAAATAGCCTAGTGGATTAAAGTTAAAACATATCTGATTCCTTGGTAGTTGAGAGTTCAATCCCTGGATTGGACCATGCTGAGAAGTTACACTCCAGTTCAATGGAATAAAACATGAATTGGGAAAATTAACCACTATGAGATATACTTCAAAGGACAATCTACCTCCATGTTTGGATCAAATTTCAACAAGGTCATTTAGTATGACATACACCTGAAGACATAATTATACTGATTAAAAGTATATCTATTTGTTAAATATAGGCTGTCTGTCCCAGTGATGTAAGACATCCTGAATTTTTTTTCTGTTATTTATCAACTCATAAGCTTAAGGTGTGTTGCATTATGGAAATACTATTATGCAAGTAGACTAAATCTATAATAAAATTTGAAAATTCGGCATACTTACTGGCAATACAGAAAATGATATCAGCAATCAGTATTGAAATTCAGATCAAAGTTGTTATGTTCCTTTCATGCTCATGCCCTGAGATACCATATATACACGTCTAATGTGCAATGTTTATTTTAAATATAGCTGTACTTTTGACTACAGTAAATGGATATATAGTTTGGTTAATGATATCACCAGAGCCAGCAGTACATACACTAATTTTATATCTCATGTATGATGTGACCCCCTTAAAATTAGCTTCAAAATTAGGTCTTCAAAGGTTGCATGATATGTGAGTATATACAGTAAGTCTTAAATTCACTTTTTCCCAGCTAAGAATAAAATAGTACAGTGGATCAAGTTCTTTAGCCTTAGTAGGGCAACCACTCAAAGGGAAGAAAAAATATTAGATTCAAAACAATGAAGGAGGTAACTTTTTTTTTTTTAATCATTTCACACAAAGCAAGGCAATAAAGCCACTGAAACACAAGGGCTTACTGAGTGTTAATGAATAAGAAGAAAACCTTATTAATGAGCAAAAATAATAAAAGTGAGGATTCAAGAAAACAGTAGATAACAGTTGACATTACATTTAAATTCTGAAGATTAAAGTTAGTTAGAAAGCAAGAAAAGAAACTTAAGAACTTATGGTTACATCTAGCCAATTCAACTGTAAAATAATGAGACCTAGCTGCCAATCTAGTACTGCACTTCAATTCATAAAGTCTAGATACTATAGAGGAAAGTAATATTTATTTTGAAAATAGAAAAAATGTGGCACAAAGCCAAAAAGGGGGATGGGAGAAGGCTGGTCTTCAATCTGTCTTATCTTAAACTTAGTTAGTGACAATTACTGACCCAGACATACCATAGTATTCCTTACACCAAAACACTTTCTTACTTACCATTCTTATGACAGTCACCATAATACTTCAAAGTCTCCATGTAGTCATAACTAGTTCTCATATGTACAATTTGTCTTTAATAAAAGTAAAATTTAAAATGAAACCCCCAATGAATATTTACAATTTATATACAATAAAATTCAGCAGAACAATGAAAGTCTTTATAGAAAAGGCACAGGGAAACTACATTACAGTAGCGGATACCAAGGAAGATCACTACTTCACAATTCCCACCCCAAATGAAATAGTCATGGTAATTCAGATAATAAAGAAATAATGAATGAACAGGAAGTTTGAAGCAATTTGCTTATTAATAAAGTTAGGATAAGATCTATAATCAGACACTTAATAATATAAACAACTTTGAGTGTAAACTATAGATGACATTATCTTGTTCAAAACATGCCATATTCTTTTTCTTTTTATGTGCCATGTCGTTTCAGGATGTAGGTGATCATGGCTCTCCACCTCTCTATCCCTTGCAGCTCTCAGCAAGTTCCTTCCCTCTGCTTCCTCCCCCAGAACATGTTCTGTCATCCACCTGCTCAAGCTCACTAGGTATGTCATGCACTGCTTTCCCTTGTTTCTCTTTTCCTCGATTCGACCTATGAGTATCAGATTCTCCAGATCCTCGTTTCTCATTATGTGTCCCAGAAATTTCAGCTACCTCTTTCTGATGTTAAGTATAAGCCTTCTCCTTGTTTGCAACCTCTCTAAGACCTCATCATTGCTCACATGATCGGCCAATGATATCCTTAACATCCTTCTGTAGAACCACATTTGTAAAGAAGGACAGATGTCATGTAACAGCTAAGTATTCTTTTCTTTGTTAGCAAAGAAATCCTCCTGTCTCACAATACTCTGCCCAGATTTTGGAATGTTTCCTTGGCCATCCCTATACATCTATGAATCTCAGTGTCATACTTTAAGCTTACATTTTAACATTGTCAGCTAAATAATCCATATTAGTCTTTGAAAAGATCTAAATCACATAAAAATTGTCATAATTGATATAACAATTCATTTTAAATATTTTAAATTAATTTTTTTATCCATTTGGATCAGGACCATTGAAGAGGTGCACTGATCTGATCTTGACAATGAGGAGTTCAGCCAGAGGACCAGACAATCAAACATCCTCTCCATCATTGCTCAGTGCCATGCTTGCTGGCTCAGTCATGTCTTGCAACCACCTGATGACCATGCTACTAAAGTTATCTACCAGTTTAACCCACCATATGCAAACTGGTGACAAACTTGCACAAGACCATGCAGCTGCTGGAAGGATGTCATCTACCAGGATCCCTATCAGATAAATCTGGATGATGTCCTGATGTTCAGTCAAGACCATGACAGCTGGAGGGACAAGGTGGTCCTCATGCATCCAAATGCTTTCATGGCATGAGATTTAACACCAGTAAAATTTGGATTTAACTGCAAAAAGATGTTGCAAAAAATCTTTTATTCTCAATATTCCTACTCAACTATTTGCAAATGGTTATAAAGGAAGACTTTTTTATGGAGCAACTGATGAAATTTTGTCACATTTTTTTAGAAAAAATAAAAAGTAAAGCAAAAGGAGGACCTAAAATTATTTTTATCCCAAAGTGGTTAATCTTGGCCCCTGTCACCTTTTCAAACCATTCAAGTGCTTTCTGTACCACCACAATGTCACTGCAGCACAACACAAAAATGGATATGTCATCAATCTATGTAGAAACCCTGACTTAAGAACCTTCAAGGATGGCAATTCTGCATAGGGCAAAACTGCACACCCTGTCCCTTAGCCGGCAAAGGAGGAGCTTCAATGTCAAGGCCAAAGGGGAAGTGGGGTAAGGCTGGTCATCACTAACTATCCTAGACCTAGTTAATCAAACTCACAACCCATTTATTCATTCAATTTACTCATTCACCACAAAAACTCATCCATCACCATTCAATCCTACAAGTGCCACAATATCACATATTCACAGGAAACCTACAAAACAACCCCATGATGTAAAAATTTCTCTATATACAAATGTTCAATGTCTGTTCCCCCAATCCTGCACTACAAAAATATATAAAATTTCATGAATCGTGAAATGAAGGGAGAGGGGATGAATCCAAAAACAAACTAAAAATATAACAAAATCAAACTAAAACATAACATATTAGTAGAACCTGACCACCTCTCAAAAATAATAAGAGGGGTCCTGCTCTATTCTGCCATTAGACAGAATAAAGAAGCACAGTCACTAATGGAATGGGAAGGAAAAAATAAATGAGTGGGAAAACCCAAAGGTGACCCGTCGAGATAAAAAAGGGGACAAAAACAAACTGGGGAGGTTGGGAATCTCAACATGGATCATAATGAAAGAGAAGGCCTGAGAACAATACTTACTCATTAACTAGGTAAGATTCTAGTGGGAATGGATATTTATTGTTTTAAATACATAATTATGGCCCAAGGGTGAAGCAGAATGGGGAAAGGCTGGTCTTCAGTAACTATCCTAGTCTACCACAATTATGACCAATTCATTCAATACAATATAATCAATCACCACAAGAACTTTTCTATTACCTCTCAATGCTACATATACCACAATACCACATATTCACCGGGGATATAAAAAATACCCCACAAGACAAACTGGGGAGGTTGGGAATCTCAACTCCCCTTCCCCTTTTATAGACAGAGGTACACAAATGCATACTGGGAATTTTTTCTTAGCCAATGAAATAGGCTGGTTTGCAATTTGACTTGACTCAATCTAGAAGACAGATCACTATATTCACTTGTCCGAACTTGCCTTTGTATGTCAATGCCAATTCTTAGTTTGTGAACTTTTTTGCCTTCTTACCTGTTAATTTGCCTTGTATATATTGTTTGCTTGCTTGCTTGATATCATTTCATTTTTGCCCAATTCCTTTTTATTGGGAACTTTGTTAAATTCTATTTGTTGGACAGTTCTGCTATTTTTGCATTTCTTCTCACTCCACATTGTTTTATATAAAACATTGTAAATGGCTCCTTTTAAGAAAATAAAAGAAGTAGCTAATCTACAGGTCTCTTTCACAGCACTGCTGTAACCAGCATTTAATGAGTCCTCTGATTGGTCAATAGATGAGCCAAAGATAGCTTTGCCTTGTTTCCACCTTGGCTGACAATTCAGAAACTCTCTCTCTCTCACTTTTGACAACTGACTATGAAGAAGTGAAAATGTACTGAGCAGCATGGAAACGTCAACAGACATGTATATAACATTTGAATAAATATCTCTAATTTATATATATATATATATATATATATATATAGTGTATATTTAGGCAGCAATTTTCATTGATTCATGTTTCATTAAATAATATAGACAAGTTTTGTATATTTATTTTAAGTTCCTTTCATATTGTCTGATAAGCTTAATAGCATTGTCATTGACCAATTCAAGATGAAACATGTTTTAAATCCATTTCTTTCAGCTTACATAAGCCATTATCAAAATGACAATTATTTCAATATATTCCAATACATAGATGAAACAATAATTATTTCATTGCTTTGAAATTTTTGATGCAACAAAAACAGACTATCATTTTTTGATGCCACAAAATTGGTTGATATATTGAAAAGTAATTTCATCTTTGATAATGGCTTATGTTTAAAACTTAGATTGAATTTAAACATGTATCAATATGGTGATTTTTTCGTCCTTCAAAGATAATGTTATTGAACTTATCAGACAATATGAAAGGAACTTAAAATAAATAGACAAAATTTGTCTATATTATTTATTGAAACATGCATCTCTCTCTCTTTATATATATATATATATATATATATATATTTCATGCTTTTTAATTTTATATTTCTTTTGTTGTGGCTGTTATTAAAAGTGAACCCATATTTTGTATAATTGTAATGGTGTTGACAACATAATTAGGTGGATACTAAAAATTTCTCAGCTTACCAAAATACAACTTAAAGCCATACCACACTATCCATATACCCAAGTGATTACAATCTGTATTGTGAGGTATCATTTGTTTTCTGCTTAAATTCCAGATTTTTTTAAAGACTGAACCTTTAATCTGACCAATTTTATGAATTGAAAGTGAAGCCAGTAACATGAAGTTTTAGATAAGCAAGTTGAAATATACTTGAGGACAAAATTACTAGCTCCATGAAAAAGTTTTTAAATCTTTTTCTTCATGTAATGTTTAACAGACTGAGCAATTTTTAATGCACTATTTCTGAATGTACTATTTTATTTAGGAAGCTTATATTATTTTAATTTGCATAAAAGAAACAGAATTAATTTACCAAGGTCAAAAGAGTTGAAAAGTTAATGAACAGAGAAGATAAGCATCCTGACAAAATGTCAAAAAGTGAAAAGACTGTAAAAGTAACCAGTTGTCATCATGCAACACAAAGGAAAAAAAAAAATATATATATATATTGAAGGGAAATGCCATCTATTGCTATTATTAAAAAAAAAAAAAAAAAAAACGTGGGGTTGATGCCATTATAAAAAGTAGGGGTAGATGTTATCCGTTGATATTGTGAAACACACAAAAAAAGAAAAGAAAAGAAAAAAAGAAAAGAAAAGAAAAAAAAAGAAAAAAAAGAAAAGAAAAAGAAAAAAAGAAAAAAAAAAAGAAAAGAAAAAAAGAAAAGAAAAGAAAAAAAAGAAAAGAAAAAAAAAAGAAAGAAAAAGAAAAAAAAAAAAAAAAGAAAAGAAAAGAAAAGAAAAGAAAAGAAAAGAAAAGAAAAGAAAAAAAGAAAAGAAAAGAGAAAAGAAAAAGAAAAGAAAAGAAAAAAAAAGAAAAAGAAAAGAAAAAAAAAAAAAAAAAAAAGAAAAGAAAAAGAAAAAAAAAAAAAAAGAAAAAAAAGAGAAAAAAAAAAAAAGAGAAAAAAAAGAAAAAAGAAAAAAAAAAAGAAAAAAAAAGAAAAAAAAAGAAAAAAAAAAAAAAAAAAAAAAAAGACAAAAAAGACAAAAAAGACAAAAAAAAAAAAAAAAAAAAAAGAAAAAAAAAAAAGAAAAAAAAGAGAAAAAAAAGAAAAGAAAAATTGAAACCCAAAAACAACAACAACAAAAAAAAAAAAAAAAAAAAAATGGGGGAGGGGTGCCAAAATTGCGATAGAGGGAAAAAGTTGGGAGTCACTGTCCATTGCCATAAAAATTGTGTGTGTGTGTGTGTGTGTGTGTGTGTGTGTGTGTGGGAGTATCCATTGCCATTGCCAAATGAATGAGAAGTTTTGTTGCCATTTTGAAAACATTGTTAAACAATTTCAGAGAAGTTAATAAAGCATGTGAAGATTCAAGTTAAAAAAATCCATTTTGAAAAAGAAGATCAAAGAAGGCATGATTAAAAAGTAGTTAGAGCATATTTGCTCTAAACAAAAATATTTTCAATTTTGTAAGCACAAAGAAAACAAAATGTCAAATCAGGGAAGAAAAAAAATATTTGAAAATTCTTATGGTGATGGAACTTAATTCTTTTTGTTGTAGCATACCTATCGATGATAATGGGTATGTCTCCATTCATATAAATACAGTAGTAAATACTGTATGTTGGTCTGGAGATTTGTCTCCAGCTGTACTGGTCAACCTCTCTACCACAAAGCTATGTTGAAGAGCATAGTCTTGTCTCAGGAAAGAGCTACCTGACCCAGTTTTATATGAGATCTACGGGGAATTTTTTGACGAGCCTACCCCACATTAAATTTGGCCATATCTAACCACGTGGGGCAGTTGGAGATTCATTGTGGAATCCACTTGACTCACTTCTAGCAGTTGACTACTTCTACATGCTGCTGGCGATTCTTATGTGTTGTTCGTGTCCTAAGTATTATTGTTCATTACCAACTTTCATGTGATTATTCTAGTCAGTAACCTTCCCTTGGTTACATTAAAAATTTCTTTCACAATCAAGCTATAAGCAATATAAAAATCTGAAACAAAAAAATGTTGGTGGGAAATAAAGATAGAAAAATATTTAGTAAAGAAAAAATATAATATATAATTAAAAATAAATCTGGATTTGAGAAAAACCACATATAGGAAAGTAAAAAAGAACACACAGTAAAAACCTAGAGATAATGGCCAAAACAAATTTGTATTCTTATATACAGAGATACAAGCAGAAATCACCAAAGGAATATGCAACGACACTCACATATCCAAAGCAGATATATGTCTCAACAAGAGATACTGCATAGATATATAAACCTTATATATAACTGGCTATTTGTTTCTGAGCACATCCATCTGCTAGGCCGGCTAGCCAATCCTGTTGCTCAGGCACATTCTGGTCTGTTTAATACCTAGAGCCCACCTATGGTTTATACGCTGAGGGCACCTTAGTTGCAGTTTTTGGGGAAAAGTGCATAATCTGGAATGATCAACAGTTTAAAAAAGAACAGTATGCTCAAACGAGCTCCAACTCTCAGTCATGACAAATTGTGACTTTGAAAGCTATCGATAGTTGTGCGACCACAAACACTTCCATCTATCCAATTTCATTCACAAGGTTTTGGTCAATATGTGGTATAGTTTTTAGGCACTTTCTAAAATGGAGCTGCATGTGCCTCCCCTGGCTGATAACATAATGAAGTTACCTTCTGACAACTCAACAATGATGTGATTTGATCCTGGCTCTCATGGTCAGAAAATGAACATTCTAGCCATACACACAAAGCATGTACATACATATATACATACATACACTTGTATTCGAGGATAACTGTCTACGAGGGTGGCTACCCAATCCCTTATTTAGATGTTCACTAAGGCACATTCAACACCCACAGAGCCCACCTGTGGTTTATACTGCAACTATGCTGAGCAGACCTTAGTTACAGTTTCTGGGAGAGAGCGTGTTATCTAGCATGATCAACAATCTTATCAAGGCCAGCACACTCAGACCCTTGGTCATGATGACTTGTGACTATATGTGGAGATTATATATATATATATATATATATATACACGTGGAGATTGATATATATGAATCATCTTCAAGACGTGAGAGCAAGATCTAAAAGGTCAGCCAATCTAACAGTGATCTCATTTCACAATCCTCACACTTGTTCCATATGTGGCCTCCTTTGTAAATCACTAGCGGGTCTTAAATGCCACTTAAGATTATCGCACAAAATTTCATAACTGAATCAATAAGCTGTCAGATCCTCATATGTCAAAACCGACGGGAGAGTCCATTATTATGATTATTATATATATGTGGAGATATATACATACATATATACATACATACACACACAAAAATGCGGCCACAAATAAGAGACAGGCACAAAGTAAAAAACTGGAAATAAAAAGTTTGGATTGCCTGGAAGGAAAAAAATGAAAAGAACAAATGCATTCCTAAGACAAGACAATAAAAATCTTGAAAGAAAAATTAAAAAAAAAAAAAAAGTGGAAAAACAGATCTGAGGGATAAAAATCAGGGACCTTGGGAGAAAGTAATGAAAAATTAAGAAAATACGTGTGTAATTTAGGGTATTACGTTCAGATTTGGAGAATGGCACCTGGAAATGTTTATATCAGATAACTCAGCTGGAATTTCACAAAGCATGACACTACAGTTGCCAATTTAATACATGACATCTGCTTTTTTCAAGTCATTAAGACATTTTTGCGTGTAGATAAAATACACATCATCTGACACACTGTCCACATTTTAAATGAAAACAAGAATTATAAATTACTCATCTCGTCTTCAGAATTCAGTTCTCATGTTTATAAACACAAGTAAAAGTGACAGACAATTAAAAGGGACTCACATGAGAAAATAATTAAATCCCAAATTCTAAAAAATATTTTTATCTCATCACAGGGACTTGGTGCTTCTCTTTATTGTGTATTAAAATAACAAAAGCTCATCTTGGGAAAGAAAAAAACTAATTTTAGAGAACCCAAAATAAGGAGATATATCTAGAATTAAAGAGAACAGCCAGTAGGGGACATAATTCCCTCAATGCAAAACAGATTCGCACAAATTTAAAATTACAGGGGAGAAAAAATATTCTGAAATAATTTAAGAATAAACATGACAAAGTAAAGATTAACAGATTCCAGTTAGGTGAGACTCATTGCAAAAACTTTAGGTTTATTTTTTTTATTTTTTTACAGCATATCAACATCTCATTGGGTTATTTAATGCCAACAAGATTTTTTAGAATAGATTCATATGAATATAATATTTATTCTTTGTAAGAAATCAGTTCATAGATCAGGTTTCATTGATGTATTTTTGTAAAGAGGACTTTGTCAAGAGTCAAAAGTATTGTTTGTAATATTTTTTTTATTTTTTTCAAAAATGTACTGCTGATAATTGTTTTTTTTTTTAAATGCATTGCTGGTATTTTTACTATAAAAATTATTTTTATACTTTCATAGTGTTTTGACCCCTGTTTTGGGGCTAACTATTTGCCCATAGTTGGGACCCTAACACGTCTTAATTGGTATTGTTCCAAGGTCCACCCAGGATCAGAGTGGACCTGGGTACAATAGCAATTAAGAAGTGGTTCTATGCTCCTCAAAACCTCCCAATCAGAGGCCTTGCTGCCAGATGTAGTTAGTTTATTGTCATACCCAAAAGAAAAAAAAAAAAAAAAATATAATTTCTTATAATTACACACACACAAAAAAAAAAACCTAAAAATTCTTTTCTGTTGTCTGTTTGATACATTAACAGTCATTCTGCAGGTTGCGTAACAGTTATCCGTATAAGTGAAATTTACAAGTGGAGTTCAAATCCCAACCTAGCTTACTGCATTTAGTTTTTCAAAAATGTACTGAGGAGAGATAACTCCATTTCTTCTTCCCTCAGCTATGGATTAAATAGGACAGACTGAGGTGGCAGTCAGGTTAAGGGAAGGATTTCTCTGAATTCAAAACCATGGAAAAGGCAATGCAAAACAACATATGACAATTTATATAAGAAAAGTAATTTCAGTGGCACAGTGGATAAAAGCATTGGTTTAGTGATCAAAAAAATGACTTAAAAACTTGTGAGTTCAATACCTGGCCACAGCAGATGGAACAAAAACTTGAAGAGCTGAGTTAATAAGGGTAATTAACTGAAACCGAGATATCCAAAGGCATGGCAAGATGTGAAATTAGAACAATCTACCCCCATGAACTAAAAGGGTTCAGTTTGAAATTCCAATGTATGTCACTTGCAAAAGGCCAGAACATACAACACCTGAAATGTGAAATAGGGCAATAAAGATGAGGACAACAGTCTAAACAATGTAAATAGTGTGTAAATAGTTACAATACTTCATCCCAGAAATATAAACAGATATAATCTGGGAAGAGCCTTTATTACCAATGTCTTGAATTGACATGGTATTAAAAAAAAAAGAAAGAAAAAAAGTTGACATCATATTGGAGTCTAATAACTTAGCCAATTCTTCTCAAATGATCTCAAATTTTAACAAAATGTAAAAACTAAGTTGACTGTGTGGACTTATCTCAATGAGAATCTACCAGGAAGATGGATCGGTGTGCCAGTGATAATGACAATGTGCTGTTGAAATATGGCCACCAAGTTCACCTGATTTGATACCTTGTGATTTTTTTCTATGGGGCTATCTTCCTACAAGCTTAAAAGAACTTAAGCAGAGAATCGCTGAGGTACTGGAGAATGTTACACAAGATATGCTACAGTGCGTTTGGCAGGAGCTGGACTATTGACTTGATGTGCATCATGTCACAGGTGGTGTGCATACTGAAAATTTGTGGAATCAGTTATAAAATCTACATCCCTTTGAATATCTTGTTCAAATTTTGATAAATAAATCTTTTATCATTCAACAGGAAGCCTATTTAATTTTGTTTATGTGGGACATATAGTTACTCAGATATATTTTAAATTATGTTAATTTTGGGGGGAAACCCTGTATATTAATAAAAGGACACCAACTTTTCATAGTTGACAAACTCATCTATTTACTAGAGTTTGAGCTTTACTGTGTGCTCCATACTTGTGACCTTGTGCCAGATTATAATTATTCATGGTTAATATATTCCTGTCAAGATGCAAGTGACACAGTTCAGTAATATTGTTAAAATCAGAATTTCAAAGGTTGATTTTCCAGAGAAAATTGGTATCTAGCACATCTGTTTCAAAGTTTGATATGTTATGCATTCAAAGATGCTCTTCTATAGAGATCCATCGTAAGGCATGGTTAATGGAGCTACAAGTCTGGCCATTCTTCTACAACCTCTTTTATCAACAAGAGACTTCCATCCATAGATTTGCTGTTCAATGATTTTTTTCTTCTTTCTAACCATTCTGAGATGGTTTTGCATGAAAATCACACTAGATCAACAGTTACTGAAATAGACACCTATCTGTCACCAATGACAATACAGCATTGAAAGTAACTCAAAATATTTTTCCTTCTCATGCTAATGCATGAAATGAAATTCAGCAGGTTAACATCACAATGTTTAAATACCAATATCATTAAATTGCTGCCATGTCAATGGCTGATTAGAAATGTATATGAAAGAGAATTTATATATTTTTTATAATGAGAACAATTTTAGAGGAAAGTAGTAACTATTTTTAATTAACAACTTATTTTTAATTAACAACATTTACTGGCCTGAATGTCCAAGAAATTTCCTAGAAAATATGTGTCCTCCAACAGGAATCAAACCTGTATCCTACATGGAACAGTCATATAGCCTGATGTGCTATACCAGTTTAGCTACGAAGGAGGACATATATTTTCTATGAAAAAATTTAACAAAACTATAAATATACATTCTTAAATATAACAGACAACAAATGTTGATGTTTTATCATGAGCCTTTCCCAGCGACATATAATGAATTTAGTTTCAAGAAAAAATAATGACAAAAACTATCCATTATTTTGATATTTTTTTATTATACTGGTCGTTGATCTAAGCTTTCAGCTCACATGAGCCATCATCAGAGTGGTTATATGGACATTACAACATAGATGTTCACCGTCAAAGATGACATCCTGTTATGTTTACATAGAAGTTTGCTATGCAACAATAACGGTCATGGAATAGCAGACACAGGTCATAAAGCTTAGATCAACAACCAATATAATAAAGAAATATCGAAATGTTGGACAGATTTTGTCTTTATTTTCTCTTGAAACTGAAGCCATTGTACGATACTTGAAAAGGCTCATGATAAAACAGAAGTCATTCATTGTCTGTTATATTTAATGATATATGATTGAACAATGGTCAGTTGTCCATATATATATATATATATATATATATATATATAAGCCAAATTTCAAGTGGGCAGTGACCAACCACAACTTGCGCTTTCATGCAATCATCAGGCAATTGGTAGCTATAGTTAGTAAAATAGGAACCATTATACTGCCAGGAGAGTCCAAGATGGTAAGACACCCGAACTTGACAAGAGGAGGGGAATTTTTATATTTTTTTATTTTTCGGCTATTTTCATCTTGGCTGAATAGGTTAACATGCTCCCATACTGAGTTTGGGTGGCTTACCATCTTGGACTCACCTAGTGGTATAAGGGTTCCTACTGTAGCTACCGAACACATTATAATTGCATGAAAGCTCATGAAACTGGAAGTCATGGTTGGTCAATGCCCACCTGGAATTTGACTTAAAGTATATTAAAGCTTTCACATTTTTATGGCATTGAGCACTTTTTTCCAGTGTGCAATCTTAGGTAGACTCTTTTTGAAGCTGCTTATTCTTATCGCTAATATATATATATATATATATATATATATATATATATATATATATATATATATATATATATATATATATATTATTATATAAATATAATATCTGGCTCTCTAGGTTTAAGTAGGTCTGCTCTACTTAATGTATTGAGCACTTTATTTAGTTATTTTGCTGACTCGTATCAGGGTTTTTTTTTTCTTTGGACTTGCATGCTAGACAATTATTTTCAGCTAACATACATGTTCTTCTTTCTTTTTTTTATACCTTTTTTCCCCCTTTTGGTATTGGTTTGATTATTTGCAAATCAAGACACCAAAAGGTTTTCCGGACGAGTATAATTTCTTATACTTCAAAGATTATTACTACGACTTATATATATATATATATATATATATATATATATATATATATATATAACTTTGATGGCATTTATATATTTTTTTTTTTTTTACATTTACAAAATACAATTACTGTTACAGAATTATGTCTGTTACTTTTTTGTTTATATTTTACTTGTCCATCAAGCTATCATGCCCTGGACACACCCATTGCTGCAGTACATATGATGCCCCCCACCCCTCCTGACCTCAATTGGTTACAAGACTTGTGATAAAGTCCTTACAGAATGAGACTAAGATTAAATTTACTCAAGGGAGTAATACTTCAGTGAAAACTGTTTTATCTTGGGAGTTTCAGAATAAGTGCAGATAGCCAAAATTAGGTAATTTTGGGGTGGAGTTGTACAATAGGGTGGGTAGGTTGATTTTCCACTTTGTGATAAGTACTGACACCAAAAATTAGATTCATAGCTTCTATCAATGTTTGAACATTTAGGTTTAAAGATCGGGAAAAAAAAAAAAAATAAAATGGACAGAAATACTTAATTTCTGCAGGTTTTTACTTACAGACTTCAAAATTTTACTATTTGAAGAATAAATCTAAATAAAGTTGATATCTTTTGTATTAAATATGTTAAATGAAAAATATATTCAAACTAGAATTCTAATTATGAATCACCACAAGCAAAATATTTGATAAGTAAAAACTGAAAAAAAAAAAAAAAAAAAGCTTCAATAAATATGTTAGACCATAATTAATAAAAACATAGATAAAAGTGTATAATACCATAATGCTGCTAGGCACAAATTATATGACAAAATGTTTTAAATTTGCATTGTTTATTGAAAATCACACTAAAACTACTACATATATTACATCCTAATATAGCTAAATTGTTCAGTACAATTTCCCTTTGAAGTAAATAAAGATCTTATTTGATGACAAAATGATTTAGTAATAATGTGCTCATGCAATGTATCTTGCCCCTATACAATTTGTAAAGCTTCAGTAAATTAAAGTTTTATAAGGCTTTTGCTTATCACCAGAATTAAATTGCAATGCTATTTTTTTGAAATCTTAAAGCTGATATCCTAAAAAAATAAACAGTAACAATTTGGGGAAAAGACATTGTGTCATTATTTATTATGTCAAACCACAATTTTCATTCCTGAAAGCTGTTCGTAACCCGAATTGTTCGTAAACCTAAACTATTTTTTAAAAAGTCGCAGGAAAGGAAAAGGAATGCACACCACACGAATGTACACAACATGGTAGTCAACTTGGAAATTATTCCATTCAGGTTAACTCAGTGTGGCAATGTTGTTTGAGAACCAAAATTTTTGTTCAATAACTGAGGCATTTTCATCTTGAATTTTCTGTTCAAAAACCGATTTGTTTGACATGTGAGACTTTCAAGAACTGAGGTGGCACTGTATAGTGCAATACCATGGTTCCAAAATCAACCTGCTCCATTTGTACAACTCTACCAGAAATAATCATTTTCATCAATATTTTGTTTTCATAATACTATAGATCATGCACTACAGATCATGAAAAAATAAAAAAGTAAAATATATATATATAAAGTTAGGGGGGCAGTTTGCTAAATAAATTTCTCCCCTTACAAAGCCAAAGTAAAATATACTCATACCACATGATTTCTTAAAATCAAAAAATAAAAATGGAGGAGGGGGATTTTGTTATCCTGAGCAAGCATATCAAACTGAAGGTCACTCACGAGAACCAATTGTGCACATTACAACTAACTGGAGTCATTTAATAATATTTATTGCAGAATATTTTTGTTGCTTAAATTTAGAAACACACAATGTACAATTCAGGATTCATGTATACAAAGTAATGAAGTAGTTTGATAAAATATATCCTTGTAGTTTGCAACAGCAACAAATACATTGTACAAAAATTACAACAGTTCAAAACTGAACATTTATTTGCCATAATTCAGTCAGTTTTAGTTTTTTTGTCATGGCTTGACATCTTTTTACTAACAATTTTTGTATACCTAGCTGAAATGTCTGTTCCAGCTTTGAACAGAGATAAATGTTAATCAGTTACCTTTGTTGATTTCACGAAGGAAAATAACTGTTCACACACATAGGTAGAACCAAACATTGCCATAATCTTTGTGGCAAACTTACTGAAGTTTTTAAACTTTTCAGGAAGGCATGAAAAGGACCCCAGTATTCCTTCTTCAAGATACTTTGCTCTAAGTGTAGAATCCAACTGCATTTCTAATAGTTCCATCTGCAGGCTGTCTTCCGTCTTGGCAACATTAAAGGTGAATGGTGCTGAGAATAATGCAAACTGATGTTCGAAAGATGAGAAATCACAATCTTTTCTGAAATACCCTTGACAACAATTCCAGGTGACTGTCATACTTAGCAAAGCTAAGTACAGCCCTGATACTAGTAGTGTTTTTCATCTATTTGCACAAAAGGAAAATGTACTAAATTTTCATTTGATAACTGTGACTTCCATAAGCTTATTTTTGTAATGAAGCACTTGACGTTATCATACAAATGAGTGATAAGTTTGTTTTTACTTTGTACTTTCAAATTAAGATCTGTTAATTGTGCAGTAATATCCACAGCAAAAGCCAAATCTTAGAGTCAACTTCTATCTTTTATTTCATCTGTGCTTTGATCTTTCATCTCCAAAACAATCATTTCTTGTCTCAACAAATAGAATCTTTTCAACACTTTGTGACATGACAGTCAACGGAATCTGTGAAGAATGGAACATTAGTGAACTGATTATCTGCATGTTTCAACAACTGACAGTGGTTGATAGCATGACCTCTGATATAGTTCACTGTCTTTGTGACCAAGCTAAGCACATAATCCAATTTTAATATCTTTGAACACAAATTTTGCTGATGAATACAGTGAAAATGTGCAAATGATGACTGAACGAGAGTTTTCTAGTATTCTTTGTGACTTGGCAACACCACCGTTATGTCTGCCAACCATATTTGCAGCACTGTCAGTAGATAAGCATGAAAGTTTACTCAAATCAAAACAATATTCATGCAGAACCTGCTCAACTCTCTCAAAGATGCCCTGGCTTGTTGTAGTGTCATGCATGGGGACCAGTTCAATCAATTCTTCATAAATATTAAATTCACTGTGATAGGCCCTGAAGAAGATTGCAAGCTGTGCTATTCCAGTAATGCCAATGGTCTCATCAATAGCAATAGAAAAATGTTCAAACCTTGATGATACAGCCTTCAACTGTGGCTTCAAATCACTTGATATTTCATCAATCTGTTCAACAACAGTATCCCTGGTTAATGAAATGTCTTTGAATAAGTGTACTTTCTCTAGACATACAATTTCAGCTGTTTTATGCATTGCTTTATGAAATCTCCTTCACTGTAAAATTTCCCACTCATGGCTATCATTTGGTTGAGTTCATAGCTTCCAGTAATGGAAATTACATTCTTTTTGTAAAAAAGCTCTGTTGCTATGTCAAGTTAGCTTTCAATTCCTTGAGTTTTGAAATGTACATTGGGTCTTCATATTTATCATAAGATAGATGGTTTGTTTCATAATGTCTTCAGGTTGTACTCTTGACATGGCGATGGAGTTGTTACAAATTAAACAATGCATCTTTTCATTCACCGTTGTGCAAAAATATTGTAATTCCCACTTTTCTTGAAACACTCACCCTTCTTTATTCAATTTCCCTTCTCTCTTAGCTGGAGGGGCACTAGCCAAGTTAGAGATGAAGTTGTAGGAAAAAGACTAATTTTCAAGATTGATGCAGAATTTGAAAAATTACCGATACATTTAAACTACAGCTAACAGTAAAGAAGAGATAAAGCAATTTTAATAACACCTTTAAACATTTTTGGCTGACATTTCACCTTTAAAAGCAAAAACTTGAAATTTTTAAAGTTTTTGTTTATAGCTGTTAATGAGCTGCTATATTGTTTTTGTGGTGTGATGGCTGATGGCATGGCAACTAGAGAAAATTTGTTCCTGAACTATTTTCTCAGCCACCAAGAATATTGGATATTTGCTACAATTTTTAAAGTTTGTCAATAATATTAAAATTATTTTAAATTTATGCAGTAAATGGTATTCTTATTTGTTATTCTATTAAAATAAATCAAATTTTAAAAAAAAACAAAAACATGTGATTTATTCTCTTAAATACTCTAATTTCTAAATTATAAAACCTGCAATTTGAGCATTAAATGACCAAATTAGTATCTTTTGTGCAGGCTGCAGTTGTGCTTGTAAAGGGCCACATGGGGCCCACATGTTTGACATGCTTGATCTAGAGTGCCTTTTTCATATATTAAGCACTCCAGGTTATGATATGCCACAAAAAGTTTTACTTTTTTTTTTTAAATTTTAATAATTCATGTAGTATGAACATATTTTGTTTTGTCTTGCTTGTTGTGAAAGAATTTTGTAAAATTTAAAATATTTCTGGTTGCACAAACTCCACAAACTATTGTTTATACCTTATTTATTCAGAGGTAAGAAATTTAAATACAGTAGTCTTCCCTCTATATCTGTGGGTAATATGTTTAAAATAGTGCCATATATATTTCTTTTCTTAGATACATATTCAAACAAGTTTAACTCATAAATTAGGCACAATAAGAGATTAATAGCAATAACTAATATAAAAAAAAAAGAACAATGATAACGTACTGGAATAAAATCATGTGATGGATAAAAAAAAAAAAAGAAAAAAAGACTTATTTTTACTAGAGATTTTATTAGGCACAAGATTAACTAAGATTAATAATAATTATTAATAAAATAGAATAATGATAACAAAAATGCCAAAGTAAAAGATTTATTTTTAATCATTTCACCCCAAGCAAGGCAGTAATGCCACTAAGACACAAGATGTTACTGAATAAGGAAGAAAAAGAGAAACATTGTTATAAAAGAAGAGGAATCAAGACTTAATTAGTTAACAACTGACATTGTATTAAAGTTTTTGAAGATCAAAGTTGGCAGGAAAGCATGAGAGTTCCCCAAGCAAGAGGTGCAAGAGAAACTGTTAGCATAGAACTTATAGTTGAATTAATGAGACCTTATTTACATTATTCAGACTATTGTCCTCATCTTTGTCGCCATATTTATCACAACGTTTCAGCCGTTGTACACTCCGGCCTTCTTCAGGTGGTTGGAATTTTGAACATGTAGAACAGTCTACCCCAGTGAGCAAAATAAAGGGTTCAGTTCGAAATTCCAACCACCTGAAGAAGGCCGGAGCGTACAATGGCCAAAACATTGTGATAAATATGGCGACAAAGATGAGGACAATAGTTCAAATAATGTAAATAATGTACATAATACCTCATCTCAGAAATATAGACAGACTCTAAAGAGACCTTGTCAATCTAGTCAGGTAAGTGCCATATATGATACTCGCTTGGGTGACCAGGTCTCTTTTGATTCATGACAGACTAGGTTGAAGATTTTCTTGCTAGGTTGCCATTTCTTTCTGCAATAGACTGGTTGAAAGAGCTAGAAAGAGTAGAGATGGATTCATAATTTTCCCAAGAGTACTTGTGTATAAGTGAATGCAATGAACTCAACTGGAATTCAAACTTAGCTCTTTAGTTTCTCCTTCCAAGTCATTTTCCGTACAGTGCCAAAATTTATAAATTCTAGGTACTATGGCACAAAGTTCATCAGAACAATTACCAAGAAAATATTTATAGAAAAGGCACAGGGCAGCCACATTACAGCAGAGGGTAGTGACTGAAAGCAAGATATTAAGTCAGGATCAATAACATTGTGTATTCTTCGTTGGATTTCTTTTCAGGAATTTCTAAATATACAGGAACACCAGACCATATGTGGCAGCAATATTCAAAGCAATGGATCAAATGAATGGATAATAGACTTATAAATATGTAAGATCAATTCTGGAGAGAAAAATTATCTAACACAACACAGTGAACCAACTTTCTTAGCAACTGATTCAATATAATCTTTCCACTTCATGTCAACAGAGAATGTTAACCAGAGAAAGCGCAACAAGTCACTCTCCTGGAGGTGAGCATCAGCCATATTGATGGAAGGCAGAAAGAAGTCTCTCAGATGATTAATAGAGAGAAGTTTCATCTTGAAGGCATTAAAATTAACAAGATGTGAGGAATAGAAGATTCTTACCATAGCAACCTCAGCATACAATTTTTTTTTTTTTTTTTTTTTTGCCTTCTTTTATAAAGTTGAAAACCTTCACCTTTTCACTTTAAAAGGAAACAATTTAAAAGCTTCTTTTTGTTATTGATAGCTTTAAGACCATTATCAAATAAAACTTATGAATTATTTATTTTGGGGTAACTGAAATGGTTGATAACAAATGAGGGTTTCACTGTACATATTACTATTTTAGCAAGCAGGGACTTTTCAAATTACACATTGAGAACAGACTGAATGGTTTCCATTTTCATTCCAATAAAAACCCTATTGATTTTTATGAGTAGTAACCATCTCATTTCATTACTTGTATGTCAAAAGCAAGATATCTCTATGCAGTGGTCAGTCTCAAGGAAATGATCAATAGTTTAGTTCTTATTTGGGTTTCCCAATATGATATTGCAGCAAATAAATCCGAAGTATTTATTGAATATCTATCCCAGGAGTCTAATGGCTGGCTACTCATTTCCAAGCCCATCTGCTAGCCAAATCCTTGTTGTAGACACCCACTCGGGCATATTTGTGTATGTTCAACACTCATATCTTCTTTATACTATAACTATGCTTAGTGAACCTTAGTTACAATTTCCAGGAGAGAGCGCATCATCTGGCATGACCAACAGTGAACAACACCAGTATGCTCAAACCCTCGGTCACGATGATTTGTGACTTCATGCTGGCACAGCTGCCAAACAGTTCTGTCTACACTCACAAGACTTGGGTTTACTCATAACATGGTTTTCAAGTACTTTCCAAAATGTGCATATTAGGATTGTCTTCACAAGCCAATAACTAAGTTGCTGACAAATCAACTGTGTTTCACGGTCAATAAGTTAATGTTCTTATGTGTCCCATGAGTATAGAGATGAACAAAGATGTCTGAAAGAATATGATGAAGGTTGTTCTAATTAGCTTAAGAATAACAGATATGGATATCATCTTTCATAAATTAGTTATGCAAATTTTTCATCATCAAGCAAGAAGAATGACTTAAAAAGCAATAGATTAATATGCTCAACAGACAACCTTATTTGATGCTTCGAGCCAAATGTAACAATGTTTAAATAGAAATTTCAAAGACATTCATAGTCTTTATTTATTAAAATATAACACTGATATATCCAAATGTGCGCTGAATTAACAAAAGATGCATTCCCAAAATTTGATTAGAAACAAAGAAAAGATTGCTGGATTGCTATGTGATATCCATCCTGTTATATAACAGTGAATGCTGAGCAATCTCACAGAAGAGACTTGAAGCAACAGAAATGTGGTTCTACAGAAGGATACTGAGAATTCCATGGATAGAGCAAGTAGGCAAGGAGGAAATCAAAGAAAATGGCAACAAAAGGAACACATACTCAGAATCAGGAAGAGATAGTTGAAATTTCTTGGACACAGATTGAGGAAGGAAGCTTAGAACAAAAATAGGACAAGAACAAGGTAGCTTTCTTCAAAACACTGGAATAAGAAATGCTATCTTTATAAAAAATTTTAAAATCCTTTTATCCTTATCTTTATGAGATTTAAAAAAAAAAATTAAATTTTAAAAAATTAAATATTAAAAATATGTAAAAAATGATTTTTTTTTTACTAAAAAAAAACAAAAAAAACAAAACAATTAAGATCTAAATTTTTAAATTTATTTTAAAGTAAAATATTTCATAGATTTTTTTATTTTATTTACTGTTATAAAAAAAATTTCAGATAGATGAAAATAAAAATATTCAAGATTTTTTTCAGAAAATTTTAATTAAACAAATTTTATTGTAAGAATTTCAAAATTCACATATTTTTTTCACATGTGATCTTGTCTAAATGTTCTTATTCAATAGTGACTATTTTAACAAAGAAAAAAGTCTAAGTATCATTTTCTTGATAATGAGAAAGTATGAATTCTTATGTATGGTGGCCCCACTATGTAATAATTATTTTTCCCTTGGACATTTGTAACTTTCAGTATAAATAAATATCTCATGATCAGAGCAATCCTATTGACAGCTATTTATAAATTTATATCTATTTAGAGGCCATATTGTAGAATGGGGAATATCTTCATCACCTCACACATACCAAAAATAAATAAATAAAATAAGATATATGAGGATACCTCATACCTATCTATCAACTAGAAATACTTACATTGACATTATGTGCATCAGTAAACTGTAATCCAAAATATTCTTTTTCAACCAAGTCCAGATAATAGACAACTTGTTCAAAAAGGTCATGTCCAGTTGCTTTTTTCTGTAAAAGAAAAAGAAATTTCACTCAGAATATTATGCAAAAAAAAGAAAAAAAAAGAAAAAAAAAAAAGGAAAGAAAGGAAAAAAAAAAGGAAAAGAAAAAAGGAGAAAAAAAAGCCAGGTCTAATTCCTCAAGACATATGCATGCATACTCTAATTTTCAACCCAGATATGTGAAGGGAACTGGTCAAGTGCTCATCTGTGCAATTGCCCTATGACCACACCCAGTCATGGGACTGGTAACAATAATTTAGTAAAAACATTAACTAGATGAAGACACTATTGCCACTGTCTTACCATTATGTGGAAGGTATTTCTGGTGCAAACTATATGTAATAATCAAAAATATACATAATACAATTGTAATGAACAATTCTTTAAAAAAATTTTAATACAGGGTCTTTATTAGTAAGATTTATTGGTTCTTATTACTAAAATAAATTATCACTTAAAACTTCCTTGTTGCTTAGATATTCTCTCTATGGCATTTGCAGAATTCTTCTGTAGAGCCACATCTGTTGCTTCCAGTCTTTTCATCTGGGAGGAAGTTGTCCAGCATTCACTGCCATATAAGAGGATTGATATTAGATAGCATATGAGCACTCTTTTCTTTGTTTCTACTGAAATTTTACTGTTGAATGATGTAAACTGGAATTGTTTGGCTAGCCCCATCTGGTGAATCCATTTTGTAAAGGATTAAAAATAATAATAAAAAAAAAAAAAAAAAAAATAAGCAAATATAAAACTTGACTTGCTTGAACTACTGTTTTCATCTTTGGTTGTCATACATGTTTTTAGACATAAGATTTCGACCAAGTAACTTCCTGCCATCTGCAGAAGTTCATTCTTTTTGGCTGATCAATATGAAATGGTCCTGCTTTAACTGTATATTAATGCTGTGGGTCACTGAAAACCGTACATTAGTAATGTAGGGTTTTCAAAAAAAATCACATTTATAATATTATAAATATAGTATTTAGATCTTAATTTTCTTGCTTTATATGGAGTGTTCTTTCTGGTTTTAATAGGATAAATAAAATAAGTTTTATTTTGAAAAATTTAATTAAAATCACTAATACTAAAAAAATGAATTGGTAAGTTTCAAAAGTTCCAATACACAAAAATAGGTTTAATTTTATTTTCAGTCCACAACTAAAACTGCTTGTCATTCAAACAAATATAACTAAAATCAGAAACTCCCTTAAGTTATTTGAGAGAAGTATTCAGAAAGTTACTTGGCTAATCATGAAAATTTAACTTGCCACTTGCTAAATATTACAGAAAAGCATGGGTGTTACATTCTAAGTGGTTTCTTCTATTTAGGGTCCTGTTTGAACTATTGGCAGTTGAGGGTATCTTAGTGTTAGCTTAAGATAATTTATTTTTAGAAAGTAGATTTATCACAGATAAATTAATGAAAAGATAATATATCTTACAGACATTCACTTCCTGCAAAGACCAGTTCCACTAGATACACTGTTTAGAATCTTGTAAATGTTAAAATATACCTGATAGAGGTATAAATAACAAACAAGCAGAGCATACCATAAGTTGAACAACTTTTTTTTTTTTAAGTTATACTGATTAGTTAGTCAGTAGTTATAGATAAGAAGTTTGCCTAAATTCTCCCTTGCGCTTTTGTAACCATTATTACAGGCAACATGGGAGAAATTATATATATATATATATATATATGAACAAAAGGAAAACTAAGTTTTCATAGTCTTTTATTGATATATTTTTTAGTTATATCTGCATTTTTATACACTCACATCCTGAAGAGTAGATGGACAGATCCTATGAAACTTTGGAGTCAGAATGTTGAAGGCAACATCAATCAGCTAAGAGACAAGCTTTTATTCATAGTAATTATATATATATATATATATATATATATAATAATGTCACACATCATGAAATGGACAAAGTCCAACAATTATTTTAAGACATTTTTATGTTTATATAATACATTCTTTTTATAGATACAAATATTTAAAATAATTGTCGGACTTTGTCCATTTCATAATGTGTGACGTCATTTGTGTACATTTGATACGTCATGAGCAAATCTGAAAGTACGTGAGAGATTCATGGAAGATTGAAGTTTAAATACAGTAAATTCAACCTTGCTAACCAAACGCTCCTCTGTGGCCAAATCGGTAAAGGCACGTCAAGCTAAATGATGCTTCCATATAGGATACAGGTTCGAATCCTATCGGAGGATGAATATTTTCTGTGAAAATTTCTCGAACATTCAGGCCGGTAAATGTTGTTTAATACTGTTTATTATAAACAGAACATTTACTTAAATATTTTTTATCTATAAAAAGAATGTATAAACATAAAAATGTTTTAAAATATATGTGTGTGTGTGTGTTTTTAAATTTCCTATATTTACAAAGGAAAATGTATTTAAATACAAGTAGTGTGAACACTGAAGTCACTATCAAATGCTGATTTCTGTACCCAAACTGTTTCTCTTTCTCATCATCATATATATATATATATATATATATATATATATATATATATATATATATACACACACACAGTGTAACCCGGATATAAGAGAGTTGTCGGGACCGGAGAAGAAGTCTCTTATATCCGGGTTTGGTCTATTTTATATACATTAATACAGGCTCTAATTTGGGACCAGAAAAAATCTCTTATATCCGGGTTACACTATATATAAAAAGACAAAAAGAAAGGAAAACGTATCTTAGTCAAATCATTTCCTCCATCCTAATGATGGTCTTTATCAAGGCAAATGTCTATCAGAGTAGCAAACATTTTGGCTAAGTTTTCTTTTTGTCTTTATTCATATTGCCCCCTTTTAGAGATATATTTTTAGTTATATCTGAAATTTTACACATGCACATACGCGTATATATGTATGTGTGCCCCTCCCCCATTAAATATGACAATCACACAATATTAATCAAGAGGTTATGTTCAGGTGTTATTATTTATTTTCATTATTGTCCTAGGAACAACAGCCTTGTGGATTAAAGTGTTGATTCATGAATTTGGTGACACAGTAATTATGAATTGACACCCTGGGCCAGGCACAGCAGTGTGTACTTTCAATCAGTGGAAATGGAGCAAGCAATGACAGAGCAGTACTAAATAAAAACCCAGGAGACGAGATATCCTGAGAGAAGGTCAGTGGAACAAGAATAATCTTCCTTTCTGGATTAATTAAAGGGGTCAGTTTAAAATTCCCCAACTGTTACCAGGATCAACAAGCACCTGATGAAAGCCAGAAAGCACAGTGGCTAAAACATTTCAACATTAGTTCAAATACAAATAATGTAAATAACTAATCAAGACTTTTTTTTTTTTTTTCACCCAGCCATTGACTCACATTGTTTACCAGAAGTCTTGGTACTGACCTGGCAACTCAGCTTTAGTTACTTTCCCACCTCTGTAATGTAACTTCCTTGTACTTTTTCTATAAATACTTATATGATAATTGCTTTGATGAACTTTCCTTTATGGTACCTTGACTACTAGATTGGCAGCAAGGTCTCATCTTACAGTTGAAATAGATGTAACTAAGTTCTATACTACCAGTTTCTTCTCTAGTACTTCCTGCTTGTCGAACTCTTCTGCCTTCTTGCTTCCCAGTCAACTTCAAAAATTTAAATGCAATGTCAATCATTACCTTCCATCTTATTTCTTGTTCTTTTTATCTCTCTCTTTATATATCTCTCTCTCTCTCTCTATATATATATATATATATATATATATATATATATATCTTTATATCTCTCTCTATATATATATATCTCTCTTTATATCTCTCTCTCTCTTTATATATATCTCTTCCTCTCTTTATGTCTCTCTCTTTAATAGTGTATTTTTTTCCTTATATTCTCTCAAAATCAGTAACCCTTAAGGTAGAGGCTTTATTGCCTAGCTTGTGATGAAATGATTTAAAAAAAAAAAAAAAATAAATAAATAAATAAATAAAAACAATAAATAAATAAAATACATGCATAAGTTGCATTTGCAGTAGCAACTAGTAATTGATCTGATACATTTACAGAACATTGTCATTTGGATCAATAACACTGTTAGTCATCATTGAATTAGTTGCCATGCTCAGCTTGTGGATCACAAATAAAATATATATATATATATATATATATATATATATATATATTAGAATTAATGGTTTTATTTTTTATCAGATGTTATTTTTAGTAGATACCAATATTTGAGTAGACGTTATGCATATTTTTTTTAAACTGTATTTATTTCATCTACTGGCCTGCATACATAAGAAAACTTATAAATAAACTTTACAATTTGCTTTGTCTATGTTTCAGATAGAAAACTGAGCAGATATGTGTTTTGAGAAAAATCTGAATGTGTGAAATAGAATAAATTGTTGCTTTATTGTGTATCTCTTCATATGTAAAGTAGGATGCAGGTTCAAAATCTAGCAGTACCTTTCCCTTGAGTACACAGACCAATAGAAGAAATATTGTTTAAAAAAATAAATGGTATATCTACTAAAATACAAGTATCCAGTAAAAATAACATCTTTAGTAATTGTATACAGTGCTGTTCGATAAGTGACTCACCTGATTTTTTTTTACTTAATTTTTTCGCCTATTGTTTTTGGGATCAAACTAATTTTTAATCTTACTAATATAAAGACCCCTTCCTGACCACCTAGTAAAAAGTTTACTCACCCTAAGGTATTCTATTGATAATTATAATTTTGGATATGAGATTTAGGGAAAAACTCTGTAAAAAAGTGACTCACTTATTTCCTGCAACTAGTAATCAATAGAAACATAACCAAACAGCTTCAAATAAAGAATAATAGAAGTATAATTTATTTATAATAGGTAATATAGTTTGAAATATTTAATAATCTATGGGTCCTTTATTTTGAATAACCTTTTCAACCCTTTTTGGCATTGACTTGATTAGGTTCTGGCAAATCTCATCTCCAAGCATTGAATTCCATTCAGATATGAAATTCACAATCAAATTCTCTTTGTTGCTCAACTGCTTTCTCGAAAGCCTGTACTTTATAATGCTCCATACGTTTTCTATGGGGTTGAGGTCAGGAGATTGGGGCAGCCATGTCATAACACTCACCTGCTTCTCATCAAAGTATTCCTTCATCAAATTTTGATTTGTGACAGGGAGCATTATCCTGCATAAAAAATGAGCTTGGTGGGTCAATTTGCACCCTTTCAGCAGAAGGGAGCAGATAAGACTAAAACTCTCTTGTACTGCTCGCTCCTGAGGGTCTTTTCAATAGATTTTAAGAAACCAGTTCCATGAAAAGAAAAGCATCCCCAGAACATTATGCTGAACGGATGCTTGACAGTACTTACTGCTAAATTCAAAGAGCTTTCAAAGCTTCTTTTTTGGATTTTAGATCGCTTATCCTTTGAATTTAGCTCAACTTTCTTTTCATCGGAGAAGAGAACATTTAGTAAAAAAAATTAGGTGAGTCACTTTTATCGAACAGCACTGTGTATATATATATATATATATATATATATGATTGAAAATGTGTGAAAAATGCTGCTAGTATTTAAGAATTATTCACAATATCAATTTTAAATATTTTCATAAAAGATAATTCTCTCATATAGGCAAGAAGCTTACTAAGTAACATTGCTATAAGTGTCCGCTCCACAAACCAAAATGACCTCTGACTTTATAATTATCACTTGGTCTACATATAAACACAAATAATTGCAGTAATTAAATCCTAATTTGTTGCTCTTTATTCCTAATAGAGTCACATCATCTTTTCCTACAGCTGGAATTCTTAAGAGGCAATTGGGACAAACTTGTTTTCTTTCACTAATTTAAAACAAACTTCTTGAAATGAAACCAGAGAAAAACCAGAGAAAAATAAATAAATCAGTGAGATAAAATGTTTGACATGAATAAGAAAATGCTTTGAGAGAGATTGGACATGTTTCTGTGACATCAAATACATTGTTTGGGTTCTAAGCTTCTAAAAGGATATGATATAATGCCTCGAGTATTTCTTTAGGGCATGTATAATTATTTTACCTTGTCAATGAAAGCCCTTTTCTTCAGAAAAAAAATAAGGAGAACATAATTGGTATAATTGCAGAAAATATAAAGAAACAAATTCCTTCAAGATCATGGCATATTCAAATTGCAGTGAATTTTTTTTTTTAAGTTTTCTCTTGTATTTCTAATTTTTCCTTGAATTCATCGTTTTGTTTTTTTTTTTTGTGCGTCTTTCATTAATTTTTCTTTTTCTCATTTCTTAAATTTTTTAAGGCTAGTTTGGTTTGTCTGTAGATTTAAATTAGCATTATTTTGTCTCATATTTACCCAGCTGGTTTGGTCAGTCTTCCTGGATTTAACTGGACAGCTCAGTTTGTCCAGCCACATCGACTGGTCCTCCCAGATCTACTCAGTACTGTAATATAGTTTATATGTGTGGGCAACTAATATTCATTGGTACTCAACCTATTGAGTTAGTCTGCAAATAGGCTTCATAGATTTGTACTTGTGTTCAATTATTATGACCAGTCTTGTAACATTGAAATTTTTATGCCATCTTTATGATGGCTAAAATTTCAGCAACATGTCTGAAAAATCAACTACAAAGACATTCAAAAGGCTTTCGGTAAATATGCTTTTGTCAATCACAGGTGTTTGAGTGACAGATTATGTTTCAAGATGTACACTCAGGATAACTGAAAATATATATATATATATATATATATATATATATATATATATATATATAAAAAGAAAAAAGGACACTTCACAAACTCAACCATGATGATAGTTACTGAACAATCCAGAGCTGTTTCACATGATAGAGATCAATTATATCTTCCAGAGAATCCTTATCGAAAACCAGCCTAAACGTTTCTGTGAAGTTGGAGTGTAAAGGCCTGGGGGTACAAGCAAAACAAACAATGTCTGAATGTATAAGAGACACACTGGCAATACTAGAAGAATATTTTGGAAAGGACAGACACCAGTTTTAAATAATATATGAAATACTATTTACTAAAATATTTTTTTAATCATTTCACCCCAAGCAAGGTAATAAAGCCAATAAGCTGAAAGAGGTTACTGACTGTAAGAGAATATAAGAAAAAAAAAAAACTAAGGAGAGAGAACAATAAAAGATAGGAATTAGGAAAACAAGGTAACACTTGACATTAATTTTAAAAATTTAAATCCAAAGTTGATTGGAAAGCAAAAATCGGGAAGATTGTTCCACAGGTGAGAAGAGTGAGAAGAAACTGTTAGCAAATATCTTAGGGTTACATCTGACTGTTTCAACTGCAAAATTATGAAACCTAGCTGCCAATCTGGTACTGTGTTTAAATTCATGACGTTTAGGTACAAAGAGAAAAGCTAATCAGAAAAATTAGCATGAAAATGTTTATAGAAAAGGCAAAGGGAAGCTAGGTTACAATGGTGGGAAAGTGACTGAAGCTAAGATAGGTCCAATAACATTGCAGATTCTACTTTGGATTTTTAAAACAATTTAATGCTTAAAATAAATACTTATTTAATAAAAAAATCAATATTGTTTTGTGCCTATCTTAAGTCTTTCTATACAATAATCCAGTTTCCAGGTTGTCTTGCATTTGTGAGAACTATAAACAAATCACAAGGTCAAACACTTCAAAAAGTTGGAATTTGCCTCCAGAAAGAAATATTTATGCATCACCAGTTGTATGTTGTATGCTTAAAAGTAAGAAATCCTAAGATTTTATTCTTCACTGTTAAAAGGGGGGAAAGAGAAATTTTCTTGAAATATAGGTTGACCCCCAAAAAATGGGAATTTTTGAAGTGCGTTTTTTTTTTTTTTTTTTTTTTAGATAAGATTGAAGGCCTTCTATTATTTATTTATTAAGTTGTGATAATCCACATGTAATTGTTATTAAACATCTGTAAGCAAATTTAAAATTTGCACTTTTTTTTTTTTTTTTTTAATTCACCGTCCTGGAGGATTAGGTATTCTTTGTACTTTATCAAAATATATGCAGGAGTTAAAACACAATACATAGGATGATACATTTCTGCTTAGAGTATTATTGTTACAATATATTAGGATGTCTCTTGTTTTTGAAGTGCATGCTGAAATTGAAGTTGTCACCCCTAAATTTGTTCCATTCATTGAAAAAAGGCCACATAAAATTTTAAGTAGATTGCGTAATATTTAGAGGGTGCCTTTGCTTGTTAAAACTTAATTTAAAAAAAAAAAAAAAAAAAAAAAAACACTTTTTTATTTTACAAATTATGCACATTATAAAACTAGAAATATTTTTTTTTATCTAACAGTGAAAAATTTAAAAATTTTAACCTATGTTTATCATTTTCAGACCCCAATTATGGCAATTATATCCAATGCCAAGCAGAAAAGTGTAGATAGGGTTTGTTTTTTTAAAGATTTCTGATGATAACTAAAGTTATGCAATATGTTAACTGTAGCTAGGTACTTAAGTGATTTACATAAAGAAATTGTTCTCTTTAGTGTTTCAACTCTTACCCAATTTTTTAAATAAAACGGATATCTAACTTTATTTCATAAGCTTTTGTATTCATTTTTCTACTAAATATTTTATTAATGAATGTATTTCATTTATTAAGTTTCCCAAACCAACTGTATGACCTGAAAAAAATGAATTTTAATCATTTTAAGTATCAGAATCAGGAAGTGTATCACACACACACACATTATTATATATATATATATATATATATAGTGTATATTTAGGCAGCAATTTTTCATTGATGCATCTTTCATTAAATAATATAGAAAAGTTTTTATTTTTTTGTTTGTTTCACCCCAAGCAAGGCAGGAAGCCACTAGAATGCAAGGGGTTACAGAAAATTTGGAGCAAGATCAGATAGGAGTGATAGAAGAAAGGATGAGGAGAAGGGTAGTGTATAGATCAAGGCAACTGGAGATGTCGACATTACATTTGAATAGCTAGAGATTATAGCTCTCAGGGAAACTGGAATAGGGAAGGGAGTTCCACAGGTGAGAGGTGCAAGATATGAAGCTATTGGAGTAGAAGAGACGGCTACATTTAGGAGTTTCAACAGTGAAAGGGTGAGAGCAGGATGCCAGCCTTGTAGGGCGCTTGAACTCATGAAGTCTAGGAAACAGCAAATGCAGCTCCTCAGTGCAATTGCCATGAAAGTATTTGTAAAACAAACAGAGAGAGGCGACATCGCGTCTGTGAGAAAGTGACTGTAGACGAGATGCCAGATCAGGGCCAATTATATTGCATATCCGCCTCTGGAGCCTATCAAGAACCCCGAGACAAACAGAAGGGGCTCCAGACCACATATGGCAGCAATACTCCATGCAAGGGTGAATTGTTGATTTGTAGATCTGGAGGATTGATTCCGGTGAGAAAAATTTCCTGGCATGGCACTGGGAGCCAATTTTCCTTGCGGTGGACGAAGCAATTGACTCAATGTATTTGTTCCATCTCAAGTCAGCCATCAATATGAGACCGAGCAGCTGTAGAGAGGTGCTCTCGAAAAGTTGAGCATCAGACATTCTAATGAAGGGCAGGGAAGGATCTCTATAGTGATTAATAGAGAGCAGTTTTGTTTTTGAAGCATTAAAGTTGACCAGCAAATTCCTGCCCCAGTTCACAACCGAATGGAGGTCCTTTTCGAGACACAGTGCCAGGTTATTTTTGTCAGTGACACTAGTTTTGTTTTTGAGGCAGGAATAAATTGTGGTGTCATCCGCGTAGATGCCAACTTGGGAATTTATGGCGTCAGGAAGGTCATTTATGTAGATAAGGAATAGAGTGGGGCCTAGGATGGAGCCTTGAGGAACACCTGCATTCGTGGGATAGGAACTGGAGGAGAATCCATTGAGAATGACCTTCAATTCACAGTTTGACAGGAATGATTGTATTAGGTCAAACAATCGACCTGTAATGCCATAACCCTGGAGCTTGCGAAGAAGACATGTCAAACCCTATCAAATGCTTTGGAGATGTCTAGGGCCATGGCATGAAGTTCCTTTCATATTGTCTGATAAGCTTAATAACATTATCATTGAAAGATGAAAGGAAATCACCATATTGATACATGTTTAAATCCAATCTAAGCTTTCGGCTTACATAAGCCATTATCAAAGATGACAATTTCAATATATCAAAACAATACACAGATGAAACAATGATGATAGTCTGTTTTTGTTGCATGAGAAATTTCAAACCAATCACTAACTCATACGAAAATTGTGTCACAGCTTGTGACGTCACACATGACCACGCGAGAGTGAAAACAAGAAGTATTAAGTATGGGAAGCCGTTGGTATAACCCAATGGCTTTTGTTATCAATTATAGGCATTTAAGAATATTTGTGGAGATTTCGTAGTTTATTTTGTTCAGATTAGGTTTCAACGGTTTTATGTATATAGCTTCAAGAATTTTTAGTTTTTGTTCATTGTTGTTTTCATGTTTAAGTATAGTTGTGTTTTCAACAAGGATTTTCCGGAATTGTGTACATGGCCCAGCATGTTTTAAATGCCTAAAATATATATATATATATATATATATATATTACTCAGCTCATTCAGTTTTAAACTTTAATTTATGTGCAAAAAGAACAATAGTGAACATACTAATCTCCAATTGATAGCAAATTCAATCTTCAATAAGAGCCACATTAATGAGGTTTTGTCTAACAATGTTTCTTCTATTACTAAGAGGTGTAAATCCATATGGGAAATGATTCTGTGACAAGAGAAGTCAAAGTTTCAGAAGTGCTCACAGATGGCTTCTATTCTTAGACCATCAAAATAAACAATCAGATACTACCAGACTTTAATTAACCTACATTTTGTTGATGAATACAAAACTAAAAAGGTTTTAAATTTCAGAGAGAATATCAAGTTTCAATGTCAAAAGAAAAAAATGGTTGGATTAACCTAGAAAAATTACACTCAGCATCCCACCTTCCCCGACTGCTTATCCTAACCAGCACTCAGCTCCCCGCACTTGCTTATGCTTACTCATACTCGGTCCAATATGCAAATTACAAATTCTAGATACCAAAATCAAACAAGTTCAACAATTTAAGTAACTGGGAAGCATTTTAACAGAGGATAGAAAGTGCAGCACAAAAATTGCATTCCAAAAGCAAAGCAAAGTATTATGAAACAAGAAAATTTCATTAGAAACAAAGAAAAAAAAAAAAAAAAAAAGAGCTGAACTCTTATGCAGTATCAGTCTTCCTATATGGCAGTGAATGCTGGACCATCTCTACACAGATGAAGAGACTTGAAACAGAAATGTGGTTCTACAGAGAGATATTGAAAATACCATGGACTTAACATGCGAGTAACAAAGAAGTTTTAGAGAAGATGGAAACAAAAAGGACACTTATCAGAAAGAGAGAGAGAGTTTAAGTTGAAAAATTTAGATCAACATTGCATTTAAAAGAAAAAAAATAATTAAATACAATATCTGTCTTTCTGAAACCTACTCTTTTATTGTCCTTTCTCCTCACTAAAGCCTTCTCCTTCTTTCACTAACCCTGGCATCTTAGTGGCATTATCACCTTGCTTGGGGTGAAATGATTTAAAAAATAATTTTATTTTTGCTCTTGGGTTGATTTTTAGATCCTACAATTGTCAAATAAACAGCTTGGAGTGGAAATAATGAATAAGCTTTTAATGTGACAAACTACTTAAGACAGTGATAAATAAATACAAGATGAATAACTATTACGTCAAAATAAGTATCAAAGAAAATATTAGTTAAAAATTAATAATGATAATGTTTCATTGAAGAAATTTGGACAACTCAAAACTATTGCATTTATTACAAGTTCTATATATTGAGAAGTTACACAAGTTGAAAGAAAAGCAGTCAAAAATTCATGACAATGCTTTTATGAAATTCAGATAAGTCTTATATTTACAATAATAATATAGAAACTTAAAACAAACAAGATATTAACCAAAATATTATTAATTAAAAAGAACAAGATATATTTTGATTTATTCAATTTGTTTGAAATATTGTTCTCATCTTTTTCATGTAGTTATAGAAGCAATGTTTCGGCCAAGAACTCACTAGACATTTTCAGTTGGACTGATATGGAATATCATTTCTGCAGTTATCATTATTTTGTTCTTGTCTTGTTAATTTCTCTGCCAAAATAATAAATAACTGAAGAAAGATAGAAGGTACTTGGCCAAAACACTGTGCCTATAATAACCTCTATAATAATTTAGAGAAAAATAATTTAGTATTTCATTTCCGAGATAAGTAATTGTCAGTATTCCCATATTCCTTCAAACTATTGTTCTCATCTTGGTTGATATAGATGTTATTGTTGTAACCGAGAAAAGGTTACTGAATGAGGAATAACCAAAATGGAGGTTGGAAATGAAATGGTAATCTTTGTAACATCATCAAAATACAATACTCGCCAATGGCATGAAGTAGGTAAACCACTGCTAGTGGTGGACTACTTAGACAGCATATTACCCTCCACTTACAATAGTGTCCAACATATTTATGAGGAGTGGGACATATCCATTAGTGTTCATAGGTATGGTATATAACAGTTATAATAGACAATGTTTTGGTCACATACACTGTGATCACCAAGTGTTCATTGATCTGTTGAGATAGGATATCTGTTGAGGTATTTTGTCCCTGTGATATCAGTTATTGTTCATTGCTGTTGAATTGGTGCTTTACTATCAGATCCAAGGAGTGAACTCTAGACCACTAGATGACAGTATCACATGTATAACCAACTATTCAATTATTGAATCTGGTAGTTAAGCACCAATTCAACAGGGATGAACAATATTTAATATCTCAGGCACAAAATATCACAATAACCAGCAGCTATCTCATATCAGCAAACCAATAGATAACTGATGATGACCAGAGGGCACTTGATCGAAACGTTGTGCCTAGGTGCTGGTCCCAATCCTGATAGGGAATGAATACAAAATACTTTCCCCTCTCTCCAATAAAATAAGCCAATTCATTGTTTTATACGACTCAGTCCCAGTCTGTCTTGAAGCCAGAATGTTATGTTTGTTTATCAAAATTTGCTCTTGTGCATCAATTCCAATTTTTAGTTTGAACTTTTTGCCATATTACTGTTGCTTTGCCTTGCATATAGTGTTTGCTTATTTTATGTTATTTTTTTTTTACCCCAATTCTTTTCTTTTTCTTGCTTATTAAAAAAACTTTGTGAATTCTTTTTGTTGGGAAGTTCTGCTATTTGTTTACATTTAACAATGGCCACTCATTCTACACTAGAATAACATCTATATCAACCAAGATGAGAACAATCATGTGAAATAATGCAAGAATAATGAGAAAGAGTTCAGTAGGCATACTGACAATTCATCATTTAAAAAAAAAAAAAAAGCTAAAATCTCTAAAAAATCTTTACATTTTATTCCCCCCCCTCCCAATTTCCTGTTTAAATTTGCTATGTACATTTCTAATTAATCTATTAATATCCATTATTTACAGTTGAGCCGCAGACAGCAATGATGGAAATTCCATCATGCAACACTTATGATTAATACGACTAAAAGAAATGAAGACTAAAAGAAATGAAGACTAAAAGAAATGAAGACTAAAAGAAATGAAGACTAAAAGAAATGAAGACTAAAAAGAAATGAAGACTAAAAGAAATGAAGACTAAAAAGAAATGAAGACTGAAGAAAAAGAAATGAAGACTAAAAGAAATGAAGACTAAAAGAAATGAAGACTAAAAGAAATGAAGACTAAAAGAAATGAAGACTAAAAGAAATGAAGACTAAAAGAAATGAAGACTAAAAGAAATGAAGACTAAAAGAAATGAAGACTAAAAGAAAATGAAGACTAAAAAGAAATGAAGAAATGAAGAAAGATTAAAAGAAATGAAAAAAGATCAAAAGAAATGAAGACTAAAAAGAAATGGAAGATTGGTGACACTAAAAGAAATGAAGATGAAATGAAGACAAGAAATTAAAGATTAAAAAAACAGATATCATTTTGAGTCCTGGCCAAGCAACTTAAAAAAAAAAAAAAGTAACAGTTGTACATACAAGCAGAATAATAGTAGGTTTAGTAAAGATCTATTTACTAATCAATTCACACAGAAATTATTTGATCATATAGCAATAAAAGTTACTTTCCTTGCCGAACAAAACGCCCACGTATTACTCGTATTCTCTGCCTAAAGTAAAAACCCGAGCTGTTTCTAGTTTGATGAGAAACAAATCAACATGGAATGCAAATTTTGATCTAAACAATTGTGTACGTCTTGGGTGCCAGCTTCGAGTGTCAGATGTGGGTGTGGTAGTAAGGAGATTCTAAGTATTTGTATGTGTTGGTATCAACCATTGGTGTGTTACCAACAGTTTGACAACTGTTGGTACTGACTTGTTAACCATGCACTAATTCTTTAATTTGCAACTGGCCAATAATGATAACTTTAATTGAAGGTTTTTTTTTTAGACAGAACTAAATCTTGAGGACTAAGTTTGTGTGTGTATATATATATATATATATATATATATATATATACATACATACACCAACAGGCATAACTCTGTGATAATAAAACCTGAGGGGTGTTGTGAATTGTGCTTGTGGCCAAATATTTGCACCAATTCCTTGTCATCAGCACTTCCAATAAGTATGGCTGATTCTGCACAAGCCTTCACCAATCTAAACAAATCTTTTGTGTGGAAAGTCTTCAATTTGGTTCTGTGTTCCTTCTTTGCTATTCCACCTGAGCAACAAATCCACTGGCAAGAGAGTTAAGACAATGGGGACAGGTACAGGATTAAAAACTGAAATGAAAAACACTCATATATTGAAAATGACAGGAAAGTCCATCTCTCTCTCTCTATATATATATATATATATATATATAATAAACTAAATACCATTAAAGCAGCAACCAACCAAAACTGTCTGTTTCATGTGCAGCGCACAATCTTCAGGAAGTTGTGCCTGTGATCGAAAATAGTCACCTTTAACCACCCAGGCGAGTTCAAGATTCATAGTCAGTCATCACACCAAACGCACACAGGGGGTGGGTATGACCAATTGGCTAAGATGGAAAAAGAAAAAAAAAAAAAAAAAAAAAATTTGTTTTGCACCAGAAATGGTTTTCCAGTGTGAGAAAAAGTGCTCAATGCTAAGTGGATCAAAAAGAACCACAGTGGAGAGGCTTGACTTTGAGGCTAACAAAGACACTGCTCTCTACCACTGTGACACAATAAGCCCCCACATGACAGAAAATTTAATAAGGAAGAGGAATAAGTAATTCTAAAAAGAATTTATTCATGGTTTCACATCAAAAAGGGTAGAGTGATCCATGCCACACATAGTGGCAGAGCTAAATTTTATAAACTAAATTCCGATAAAGTAGCAACCAACCACAAGTGTCAGATTCATGTGCAATGCACAATCTTCAGGTGGTTAGTGTCTGTGACTAAAAATAAGCACCGTTATATACTCAGGTGAGTTCAAGATGGCAAGATTCATCATCAGTAATAACACCAACTAAACTCACCATGAAGATTGTACACTGTGCATGAAATACAGTTGTGATTGGTTGCTGGTTCACCAGAATTTAGTTTATAAAATTTAGCTCTGCCACTATGCGTGGCATGGAACACACTACCATTTTTAGTGTGAAACCATAAGTAAATTTTTTTAGAATTACTTATTCTTTCCTTTCTTTCTTTCTTCCATATATATATATCAGAAAATGAAAGAAAGCCACAGAGGGTAACAGTCTCCATAAAATAATAATTGACCTACAAAGCCATAGTGTTGGTTGACAAAGAAAGATGGTATAGGTAAAGATATGAAGGAGAGAGAGAATGTCAGAAGTGTGCGAGAGAGAGAGATTTTAGAGAAATACTCAACTAGCGCATGTGGGTGTATGAAATGGAAGAAAAAGGGCGGGTCAGAGTGAAAAATATTTTAAACTATTTTTCAGTAAAGGTCTTTGTGTCATCTGTTATAAAAGCCAACGATTTTTGTATAGAGATATGCTTAATGTATTTTTATTGATAACAATATTATTCCCTTTTGACAAACAGGCATTGACCTATATGCACCTTAACATCAGTTTCAAAGCAATTGTTAAAACTAAGAAAAAAAAAACAGTCCCAGATCTTGTAAATAATGACCTGTCTACTTTTTCTTATTTGTAATAAATAAATACATATGATGCTCACTCTGATAAACGTAAATTTGGTTGGTTGGTTGGTTCTACTACATGTCAACTATTGTTGGGCTGTTTAATGTTGAGTTTGATAAATGTTAAGGCAGATTTTTAAATATAAACAAAGATTTTACACACATGCACATTATATATATATATATATGTATATGTAATGAAGTAATATAGTCTTAAGATATGCTATATTTATGGGATAAAGTGCTCAATATCAGAGATAGAGCGTGTGTAAATATAAAAGTGAACATAGAAGTTAGCACTTTGAGGCGACAGTCTGTTTCATGCTAGATGCAATCATCAGGCCACCTGACGATTGCATCTAGCATGAAACAGACTGTCACCTCTAAGTGTTGAGTTCTATGTTCACTTTATATATATTTAAAATAACAGAAAAGAAAAATGAGATTTATAATTCAGGGTTCTTAGCATTTACTCAATACGCACTTTCCAGCATTGACAAAGTTCAAAAGCAACTAAGTGGGTTTGTAAGTGATGAATTATTTTCAACTCTTGAACTTCATTGTCCACAGATAAAATGATGCAACCCTCTCACAACTTTATCACTGTTTCCATACTATGGTGAACTACATTCCTTAGTTCCACCAGTTCAGACCTTTACAGTTCAGATCCACTATCATCATTTGCATTCCATTTGTAAGAAGGTAGTTCTATTCAGACAGCTTTTTCCCCCCCACCAAGAACTTTGTGGAACTAACTCCCAAGAGGATGCTTTCCTGACCTCTATAATCTTAACTTTCAACCTTCTTCAGTGACTTGTTACTTTAAATGGATCTTAGGCTTTATATTTGATGAACAACAGTGGAGAAAAAAAAAATTTGTTTTCATTCCTGAACAGTTTTCTTCATTTATATATATATATATAAAGACGTGACGCATTTTTATTTATTAATCTGACAGATTTTATTACTTAAACATTATTTCTAGTGGATACCCATATTTGAGTAGATGCACCATTTATTAAACAGTATATTTATTTTCATCTACTAAATAAAGAATATGCACTCTTCAGCAGGATTTGAAACTGCATCCCCTTTGGCAGGAGAAACTGCTGTTATATCCCCTATGTTTTAGACCATCTCGAAACTATTCAACTTTGCTTGATCATTGATGCACTTCATGGCTGACATGGATCTAATGACAAAATGATAACATACAGATGTTAAACAAAGTGCCAAAATTTGCTTAAATATATTTTAAGGCAAAATTTAAGGCCCAGATAAGCAAAAAATCTACCTTTCATTACTAATGCTACCAGTGATTTTAATACCTTTATTATCTTTGACTGACCTTTATCTATTTGCACCAAGACTGACTCTCACAAACAGTGATGTATTAGAAATAGATTTGTAATTTGGACAAAAAATATACTCTTTAAGCACACCTCTTAAGATATTTTTTGGCAAGTTTTCTAAGTATAAAGTGATCAACTTTTTGATGTATTAATATCATATTTATTATCTTTGTTTCACTACAAACAAGGTAATGTGTACTAAACTGTTACATGATATCTGCCCTCCTGTATGGCAGTAAGTGCTGGACAATCTCCTCAAAGATGAAGAGACTTGAAGCAATAGAAATGTGGTTCTACAAAAGGATGCTGAGGATACTGAGAGCCAAAAATGTGAACAACAAAAATGGAAACAAAAGGAAACTTATGTTTAGCATCAGCACTGGTGACTCAGTCAATGAATGTCAAATATTTTCTTGGTAATATTACTATAAATTTCAATTTTCTTTTTGTTTTCATTTTGTATTCATATATTCAACTTACTATCATATGTATATTCATTTTGATTAATAAATAATAGTCAATCAGGCATATAGCTTAACACTATAGATGTTGAATATAACATTCTTCAGTCACTGTATTCTGGCCATGCCCTATTCAAATTTTGCCACACCCCATCTGTGAATGTGATGTGATTTAATTTTAATAAAGAGGGCATCAAGTAAAATGCATTAGTGATACCCTGGTAAATAAGCTTGCTTCTGGCCTGCTGCACCTCTCCTAGCATGTAATGACCCCTTTTATATCCTTCAGTTTGAGATCCCTGCTATGTTATATTAATGGGTACACATGTTTGAGTAGATATCCTTGTTTATTTACAAACAGTGAAATTATGTCAATTGGCTTGGATCACTTAAAGTCTTGTTCAAAAAAAAGTATACCTCTTAGCATTGATCAAACATGCATTCTGTTTTTCTTGGAATCTACCTTCTAGCCAGGATTACTTAACCTTTAGGATATGGAGATTCTCACAGGAAAAAAAAGCTCAATTGCCCTATTCAAGAAATGTACATCTCTTATTGGGACATTTTGGTTTCTGACTGCTAACTTATTTTTGTATTCAAAAAGTAACTCTAGCAATTAATGTTTTTTTTAAATTCAACAATATTTTTTATTACGATAAACAATTTTAATGGGTACATGTAATTTTTGGAATATCTACTCAAGTTTCTAGTAATATGAAATACTGTTGGATTAAAAATACATGAATTGCTTTATATATATATATATATATATATATATATATATATATATATATATAATAATGTGTGTAAAAATGAGAATGAATAGAATCCAATTCAAACGTTCATAACATTCAATATCTTGTGTCTTTTTCTTCCTTTTCTCATGAAAAGGAGGTTGTATGTTGCTTAAATCTCAAATTGTTTACTAACCAGTTATTTACTAATGCCTGATGTGTTAATACACATCAAAACAATCGCATTTGTGTAGGTTTTTTGGGGTTTTTTTTTTAACATGTTTTTGATGTGATATTCTAATATATATATATATATATATATATATATATATATATATATATAAAAAATTAGAAAGTTTTATTGAACATTATTTCTCTCTATATATATATATATATATATAGAGAGAGAGAGAGAGACTGACAGGGGGGGGGTCATATCCAAACACAGAAAAGGCTATGGAAGTAAATCCAGACATAAAACCCAAAATGGACTCCCTGACAACTTTCCAGCAACTCCTGCAGCCAAGTCATTCTCAAAAGTAATGCCCTATATTTTTTGAGATCTTGTTACAGCTGAGATGAGGGATCATGTAGTCTGGACAGCACACTCCAGTTTTACCCCAAAGGATTTTGACCAAACAGGAGGTTATCTTTATTTTGCAAGTTAAACAGATCCAAGTCTCTCATATACATATTTTAATCATTTTATTTCAAGACAATAATGCCACTAGGATGCAAGTGGTTACTGGGATGGGAAAATAATGAGAAGACTAGTGAGGAGAAAGGACAGTAAAAGAACAGGGTTCAGGAAGACAGAAGATGCTGACTGGCGTTGCATTCAAATTATTGAAGATTGTAGGTGGCAGGGAAACAAGAAAATCAGAATGGAGTTTCACAGGTGAGAAGTTTGAGAAAAACTATCAGAATAAAACATACAATTGTATCTAGCCAGTACAACAGTAAAACACTAAGACTTGAGTTGATAATCTAACAGGAGGCAAGCTCATCAGAACAATTTCCATGAAAATATTTGTAGAAAAGTTAAAGGGAAATCACATCACATCAGAGACAAAGTGATTGAAGTTGAGATGTCAGGATTGTTATTTCCTTTATATATATTTGGCTTATCTAACGAAGAAAAGATGGTATGTGTGATTGTCAGCAAAATTAAACAATTTTAAAATGCCCACATTAGTCAGAATTTCAATTCTTGTTTAAATTTCTGAAAGTGATGATTTTTGAATATTTGCATATAATTTATTATTATACACCAGCTTTAGTCTATCAGTATTGCTTGTATTAATTCCTGATTTACACTGTATTCTGCAAAAACAATGCTACAATTTATTCTTACAGATTCAGGATTTAAAATATAAATAAATAAAATAAAAAGGTCACAAAAATTCAAAGCTTTGATCAAATTCTTTGTTTATGCAATTATATTCTCAAGATAATTTTCATAATTTTATTGTTCTTAAATGGCCTCCATCTTGTTCCCCTGAAACAAACACCAAAAATGAACTATAATAAATTCCTGTGTTGGGAACTAAAATGCCACCTTTTCTAATCTGAAGACATATCTAAAGTTAATATTTTGTATAAAACATAGAAAAAAGATTGTTAAATATTAAATGATCACTTTATCAAATATTGTATTAGCTACTATTCATCAGTTCATATAGTAAATCTAACATGGAAATTTGGTTGATTTCAGTATTTGTTGAATAAAATTTGTCTATGATATCTCTGAAGGTTACATAAGTATCTAACTTAATTAGTTTAAAAAAATATGAACACTAAATAGGTTGCAATAAAGCAAAGAGCAAATGGTGGAGGCAAAGAGAGTAATCACTGATTATTACTGACATTCATGGTTCATCACGTGGAATTACTGAGTATGAAAGAATAAGAAAAAACAGAAACATTAAAGAGTGAGAACAATAGAAGAGTAATCAAGAAGACAGTAGATAACAATTGACATTGATCTTCAAAAATCCAAATGCTTTGGATTTTTGAAGATCAAAGTTGACTAGAAAGCATGGAGCCAGAAGAGAGTTAGCATAGAACTTAGTTATACCTAGCCAATTTAAGTGTAAAAAGATGAGACCTATCTGCCAATCTAGTACTGTGCTTAAATTCATAAAGCCTAGGTACCATAGTGGAGAGTTCATCTAAACAATTACCAGGAAAGTATTTATGGAAAAGGCACAGGGAAACTATGTTATGGCAGTGGGAAAGTGAATGAAACTGAGCTGCCAGCCCAGAACTAATATTGCTGAGTCTTCTTCAAGAATCTCTAAATATATAGCAAAAGCACTAGACCATATGTGACAGCAATATTCAAAGCATCAATTAATGGTAGACTTATAAATATGTAAGATAGATTCTGGAGAGAAAAATTGTCTAGTACAACACTAAACCACCTATCTTAGCAGCAGACCTAGCAATGGATTCAATATTCATGTCAACCAAGAATATTAGCCCATGAAGGTGGAATGAGTCACTCTCTGCTGATGGGAGGCAGAAAGGGGTCTATCAGATGATTAACAGAGAGAAGTTTTATTTTGGAGGCATTAAAATTAACAAGCCATTTCTTGCCCCAGTTAAATTATTGATGGTCATTTTTTTTTTTTTTCAGCTGCCAATTTGACCTTATCAAACTGAAGATAGGAGTAAAGAGTTGTTTCATCAGCATACATGCCAAGTTTAGAACTGATGCCATCAAAAACGTCATTGATGAAAAGTAGATCCAAGGATAGAGCCCTGGGGGGGGGGACACCTGTATTAGTACAAAAAAAATGTAAAAGAGTGGCTGTTCAGGATAACTTTCATTTTGCGAATGAATTAGTTCAAAAATGAATCCAGAAATACCGTAACCTTTCAACTTCTGAAGAAGACCTGTAGGCCAAACTCTGTTGAACACTTTTGAGATATCCAAAGCAACAGCCCAAGTTTTGGCATTCTTATCTAAAGCTTGATAGATTCTTTCAGCAATAATTGTTATCAGCAGTCGACCTAGAAAAGCGAAAGCCATAAGGCTTGTCTGAGAGAAGGTCCTATGAATGTCCTTTTTGGCAAACTAAGTTTGTTAAGCAACTGACATAGATGCTTAAACTTAGTAGTTTGCCAAAAATACATGCAGAATCTTACTTGTCTCCCTCCCTCTCATAATTCCCTATTGCTCAAAAATACCAAACTGATTTTAGTTTTGTGAGTCTGTGGAACACTGGTTGTGAACCTATCCAGAAGGGAGGCTATGGAACCTATATTTGGAAAGTTGATATTCTCCCGATTGGTAATACCAACATTGTTACAAGTAATGGCCCTTGAGTTTGCGACCTCTGGCATAGAGCCTCATTGTGCAGCCATGCATCTTGACTGAAAAGAAAAATAAATTAACACTATAATTCTCATGACAAAACTAAGCTAAAAATTTCTTGTTAATACATTGTTCAAATAAAGATTGCAAATCCTATTGCTTGTTTGCATGTGGAAAGCTCCTTGTTCCCCCTTTTAACCTGAATCCCTACTAAGTTCCAGCAAAAAATTCCAATTAATGAGCAATTAACAAATTGAAATATTTGGCACCAAAGAAATGAACCAGTCTTTCTTTGATGAACATAGTCTGCAGGAATTCCTTGTGATTACAATCAGGTGAGATGCTGAAATGAATGAATTCATCAGCTTAAAAGATGAAAATCATTTCTCATAATTAGATTTCACATGGGCCATTTAATGTGTGCACTGGGGGAGATGAAGGAAAAGTTGGATTCACACTAGGGATACTGGAAGAGGACTCCATATATCAGACAAGAAGCAATAATTTTAGGAGATGAAAAGATTATATATATATATATATATATATATATATATATATATATATATATATATATAGGGATCAAATATGGATTAGAATCTGACAAAATGATAGGATAAGGAACAAATAGGAAACACAAATGTTTCATATCCTATCATAATAAATATATATATGTGTGTGTGTGTGTGTGAAATTTCAGATATAAATATATCTGTAAAAAGTGTGTGACTATATATATATATATATATATGATGCTTGGTATTGAGCATATAACATCAGTGCTGCGCACACATCTTGGGTGGTTTGGTCACGCCCAACAAGCTTCATCATATCAGGGCAGTCTCAAAATTCAGGGTTCCTGGTCGCAGAAGACTTAGGTAGATGTGGAAGGACTGCATTGGGAGGGATGTGCAGGAGTGCAGCCTTGCCCACATCAGCCCACTTGATAGGGATGCTTAGAAAGAAGGAGTGAGAACTAGCTGACTGTTTCCTGCCCTAGTCACTGGGAAACTCACAGCAGCATTATCAAAGCTCCAGATCTTGACTTGATATATAAAGAGACAAGGAATCATTTTAAGCAAATACATTTCATTCCTACAAGTGTCGAAATTTTATTTAGTAACCTGTATTCATATACAAAAAAACCATAGACAAAGAAAAAAAAAAAGAAAAAAAAGAAAGAAAATTTTCACATTTTAAATTAGAGAAAGCTAAACTATATCACTTAGTGTCTCCCATAGTTTACCTTAGTAAGTTTTTAGAATATTTTAGAACATTTTCCAATTAAAAATCTAAAAACATAACATTATTTTCCTCCATGTCACTTCTGCATATAAATACAGGTTATCAAATAAAATTTCTACATTTGTCTTGATAAAGTTTCTCAAAAGAATGAAACATTCACAAAAAAGGTTTTTCTTTTTTTTATCTTATATATATATATATATATATATATATATATATATATATATATATATATATATATATATTAGTGCTGGCCCAAATCTTCAGGCTCATAAAAATAAATAAAAATATACCATTCACATTGTTAGCTAAAAAAAAAAAAAAAAAAAAAAAAAAAAAAAAAAAAAAAAAATGAATAAGAAAAGGAAAAAGAAAAATTAAAAACTTTTTTAGCATTTAATAGAGAAAATTTGAATACTGGAAAATTAGGTTAAATACTAGCTGGTGAAAAGTTTAAGACCATTTTTAAAAAGTCCTAAACAGTAGGAAATGTGCAACAAGTCATCTCAGTAGTGAGTTCTACGGCCGTCATTATGAATAACTTCAAAAATTCACTTTGGCATAGTCAATGACAGAAAGCAGACTGGAATGTTATCCCAAGTGGTGATGACTTCATAACGAATGTTTGGAATTGATGTCCATTTTTATAGGCATCTTTTGCCATCCACCATCAAACTTTTTCAATGGGATTTAGGTTGGACAAACACACTGGATGATCCAAAAAAGAATCAAGTTATTTGCCAGGAAAAAGTCCTTTGTCCTGCAGGCATTATGGATTACAGTGTTGTCCTGCTGAAAGTTCTAGTCATTTCTACACAAGCGAGGACCTTCAGTCAATAAGGATGCTTTCTCTCCAACATGCTATTTTAACCAGCTGTTTGACACCCCTGCATAACTTGAAGCTCTGTTGTTCCTTGGAAGGAGATAGCACACCCAGATCATGAAAGAATCTCCTACACTGTGTTGTAAAGAAATTGTTTCCTGTGGGATATCCTTATTGTGCCAGTGACTATGGAAGCTATCAGAATCATCCAGATTAAATTTTTTCTCATCAGAGAACAAAACCTTCTTCCACTTTTGTATATCTCATATTTGATGCTTCTCAGCAAAACTTAACTGAGCTGTTTTGTGATGTGGAAAGAAGTGCGGCCTTTAAAGGTATTTACAGTTTTTAAAGCCTTTCTCTTGGAGATGCTGTCTTATCGGTCTTGAAGTGCATTCTACATCCGTAAGGGCCTTGTGATCTGGTTTGATGATTGGATGGTGTCTTGCTGGACAACTTGTCGAATGCTCCTGCTCAATACCGACAGTTTTCTTGGGCTGAGCACTTAAAATTCTCATTCTATATCCCTCAGGGTCTTTTAACAAATTTGCAACAATGGTTTCATTACATCCAGTCTTACCAGAGATAACATGTTGAAAAAGACCTTGCTTTTGCATCTTGACAATGTTCAAACTGTCAACTTTTTTAGACTTTGCCATGTTTTTACCTAATGTAACACAAGAGATACTAGTGGGAGATGTTGACTGCACTAATGCTTGAATACAAATGACAAAATTTTGTTATGTGTCTACCAATTAAAGCTTTGTTTAAATATGATCTTGATCTTTTAACTAGCTATTATTTCAGCCTAATTTTCCAGTATTCAAATTTTCCTTATTAAATAAGTTTTTCAATTTTTATTTTTACTTTTATTTCTTGAAGTTCTACTCAAAATATGTAGTTTTGAAATTTTATTTTCATTGGCCTTAAGATTTTAGAAACCAGTGTGTGTGTGTGTATGTATATATATATATATATATATATATATATATATATATATATATATATATAGATATATTACTCTCTTTCCTGACCACCTGTAGATTGTGTTTGGTGAAGTTTACCTCCTGGCATATGAAACTTAAGTCAGAATGACAGTTGAAAGGTGCGTATATATATATATATATATATATATATATATATATATATATATATATGTGTGTGTGTGTGTGAGAGAGAGGGAGGCATATAAATAAATAAGTCCTATTAAATTCAACTGACAAGGTCTGTTTACATTTTTTTCATTACATGGATAAGCTATTGCCCATCCAGATCAAATTTGTGAAAAACTGGTCAAAGTTCATATTTTTGGTTGAATAATTTCAACTGTGTCATCATCAGGAACTTCATATTATTAGTATCATCAAAAAACATTTTTATTAATTACATCATGGCATGATTTGGAATGCTACATTTCTAGATTAATTTAAATATGTATCAAGTAAGTAATTTCATATGTAGAATGATTTAATAGAACAAACATTATTAAATGCTTTATATGCATTTAAAATATTTCAATCACACATGCACACGTTATATAATACACACACATTGTTCAACTGTACACAAAAAGAATCCATGGAACTTTTATACATCAATTTGGGAACTTAAACACAGAATTCAATATATTTTAGTCTTTAATAAGAAGCCATAGTTCATCCAATTATAAATGAATAAACAGTTGACAGCATAGAAATACTCTCAAGTCCTGAATAAGATATTCACTTCAGGAAATGAATAGATAACAGATTTTTTTTTTCTTTTTAGACTGTCTCTTAGCAGATAACAAATATGATTGACCTACATATAATGAAGAAATACCATTCATATAACAAAATATTTATAAAACCAACCTTCCTTCTATCATGGATTCTACTCTTTTGAGGTATTATTATTTTTTACTGCCTGGTACTATCAAATTGGTAGAAACCAAGGAAACAGGAATGTTGGTTTTCTAAATGTTTTATGTCTTAAAGTGCTCTACATTTTCTTTTTTTGAAAATTATATTCAATGGTTTTTTTTACTAATATAACCATTTTTTGACAAATATTTTTTTGCCAAAAGTTTGATTTTTTTAAATTGAATTATATATTATAAATGAATAAAAGGTTTAGTCTTATAACAACCACAAAAATATTTGCAACCTCTGCCAGCAGGGAAAATTAGCAATAATGGCATTTCTGGATCTAAAGAACCTTTTGAACCAGAGATCCGAAGTCATGAGTCCTTGCATATATACTAAAACTTCTTGGGGCACCTTGGCAAGGCGTAACGGTTAGCAAGCTTGTCTTACTAGATCAGTTATGACTGAAAAGCGTGTTCGATCCTCACTAGGTTCCCCATACTTTTGGCCTTGTGCCACATCTAAGCTACGCTTAGAAAATAAACATACTAAAAATTCTTAAGCTCACGAGGCTTGATAAAAAAAAAAAAAAAAAAAGTATGTACATTTCAATCATCTCCCCCACTGATACATTTAATAACCTTGCTTTTCTTTCCCCCTTTTCCTCCTACCTTTCTATCACAGCCAACATTATGCATTCATTTAATTTTTTAAAAATAATACAGCATTCATTGTTTTTTTTTATGAAGTATTGGGAGGTTAATTGATAAAAATCGCCTGATGATACCTTAAGGTTGAAACCAAGGTAACAGACTTAACTGATCTAATTTTTAAAGTGATATATATATATATATATATATATATATATATATATATATATATATATATATATATATATATATGTGTGCGCTTATAAAGAGTTAATGGATTTTGATTTTGACATTTTTTATTTTACCTGTATTTTGAGTATAATACTCCATTTTTTTTTTTAAGGCTTTATTTCATCTACTGGCCTTCACCTTCAAGAAAACTTAATATGCCCTCTGACTAGATTTGAACTTGCATCCACCTTCATAGGAGGAACCACTGTCTGATCTGGTGTGCTTTATACCACTTGGCTACAGAGAACCTCACAGCCAAGCAAGGTTCAATTTGCCTTAAGACAACATCTCCTTGTTCAGATTTTTCTTGAAAGACACAGCCGCTCAGTTTCATATTTGAAACATAAACAAATAAATTTCTAAAGAGTTAATGGAAGTTTTTCAATGATTACCAGCCTTTTAAAGAGTCAATTTACCAGATGGTAAAACTATTATTAATATTTTGGACCATTAAATCAATGTTGTAAGACATAAAGCCACACCAAAGAAACCATTACAAAATCTGATGACTTCTAATCACTGATCTTCAAAGTAAACATTAAATGAAATGAACTAAGTTTCTTTCCTTCCTATTGGTTACTTAAGCTGTCAAGCTTAAGAAGCAACCAATAGGAAAGAAATTCAGAAAAAAAAAATAAACTGAAAGAAAATATCAAACAGAAAATTGCATTAATATTCAGGAAGTCTCCAACATAAAATTTATCTTGACTTAATTTTCCTTTTAGTTTAATATTCAGGAAATACTGAACATAAACAAGATGGTGCCGAGCAATATAAAGTTTTTGATTTTATACATGTATAGAATGGGGACAAGGCGGAGGATCAATTGTTATTGTGACGTCATTTTACTTTTTAATTTAATATTCAGGAAGTCTTGAACATAAATGAGATGATGCAGAGCAACCAAATGCTTGGTATGTCAGATTTTGTAAGTCGAACAGGAGACATTTTGTATGGAGACATCTCCATCATAAGAAACTAAAATACTACCATGCCTAGTCCAACATCAAAATTGGTTTGAATTATAGTTACCCCTATTGTTTTTTTGTTTTTTTTTGTACTTTATCATGTCACAAACAAAGATGACCAATTTCATCCCTAGCATAAGAATTAGTTAATTTAGATAATTAACTGAAATAATATTCTGATATTTTTTAAGTTTTTTTCCCCTATATTTGAGAATAATAAAATTAACAATTATCAAACAATTAATTATTGCAACCAATGTTTGAATTTAGAGTTTTCCTTCTTAAACTGGCTGCCAGCTAAGTCTGGATAGTGCATTCTACATTGTTAATTTAATCAATAGCTGGAAGGGAGAATAGATGGACTCCTGCCTTTCCGAAGTGTAAATACAAAGCATTTGTAGCATTTTCACAGCAACAATTTTTATGCTACCCACACATCCAAAGTTTTAGATTTTTAAATACAATTGTAAAATTCTTGGATGTTACTGTCACCTTTTGATGGTACAAATAGTATATGTAGTTTAATATACAGCAGAAAAACATTTTTATATATTGCATTTTTAGACAGCAATCCATCTTTTATATATGTTTAATTAAAGACAACTGACAACGTACTGCGATTAAGCTTTTTATTTAATTTTTCTTGTGTTTGTACAAGTGTTTTCTTTTCTGGACACACAATGTGTACAAACTGTCCAAAAGTTATGCATATCCAAGTGCTTTCAGCTATTCTTTTAGCCATTATCAAGGGCGATTTTTTTTTTTAACTGAATGTGTGGGTTTTTTTTTATGTATGTGCCTGAAGTTATAGGAATGTTTCATTTTCCAGACATGGTCAGCACACTGCGGCTGTGTTCATAGTTAATGTTATTGAGTGTTAACTTTCCCTTTTTGATTATTAGGGATTCCATAATTTTTTTTTTTTTTTTTTTTTTTACATGTGGATGAGGCTATTACACTTGTATTTTTTTTTTTTTACTAGTATGTTTCAAAAGGAGTTTGGTTGATTTTTGTGTGCATGTTTAAATGAGTCCTAACTGAGCTACGGTCAGGCAGATGTAACATAAGTCTTCTAGATAGGTATGCCCAATGTAATTATTAGTTTAGTTTGATCAGGAACACAACTCCTTAAGAGGCATTTGAACCCATAAATAATGTTGGTTCTTTGTAATTTTGATTTTGCAGGTGATGTTATTTTTTATAAGATTGGCCATTTTAAATTTTTTGTAATAGATAATTTAATTTTCTTGTTCAGGTCAACTGGGGTTATGCATTTGTAAGAGAACATTTGTCTTGCTTATAGATGACATGTATTTGGCTTTTGCAGAAGATGTTAAATGTTATTTTTATCTGTATGTTCAGTATCGCTATAAGTTACTTTAGAAAGAAATAGTCTAAACTGGTGGTCAATGAGGTAGTTAGGAAAACTATTGTCTGTTTGATGAGAGGAATGAGAGGATGAATTCTCATATGCTCTCTTTAGGAAATTTTTTGTAACTACTATTTTACATCTAAGTGAGCATTCACCCTTAAATTTAAGGTGGTACGAGTTTCTGCTAGCGAGTTTTTTTGTATAATAAAGTGGTGAATGTGTTATTACTGAATTCTATGAGAATGTCTCAGAATGTGAGTTTATATTTTGACAAAGTTTATCAGTAAAGTTAAGGAGACAGAGTTTTTTTCAAATGGGGTTTTGAGATTATGAATTTCTTGTTTTTTCTTCTTTTTTTTGCTGAATTAAAAAAAATCGTCTACATAGCAGACATATTTTGAGTTTGGTGACTTGTTTAAATATATTGTTTTCTACATGAGACGTTGGAGAAGCACAGTCTGATATGATTTCCCATACTAACACCATTAGTTTTTGTGTAGATATTGGCATTATGGTCATAAAACTAGTAGTCACATCAATGTAAGCATAAACTTAGATAATGCCATTATGATTGTAGAGATGGCATTAATTTCTTGAAACTTCAGATGGACATGTCATCTTTCCTTGAATTCAGAATGCCACAAATTATACTAACATTGATTTACACAAGTCGAATATATGTGATACCTCATTGACCAATAAAAATCAAAACATAAAAGTAAAAATATCAGAAGTTATTTGTTCTTTTTCTCCATATTTCTGTCTCTGATGAAGCTTTAATAAAAGTGAAACATGTTAGATTGATAAAAAAAAAAGGTCAGAGAAAAGAACAGGGCAAAAATAATATTGACCAAGCAAACAATATATGCAAAACAAAGCAACAGTAATAAGGCAAAAAGTTCAAACTAAGAAATGGTGCTGACACACAAGACTAAATTCAGATAACCAAACAGATTTCTGATTTCAAGATAAGACAGTTTAGGATTGAGTCAGATGAGACTGAGAAGTGGCCTATCTTATAGGTTAGGAAGAAATCCCAGCATGTATTAGTGTTTCTGCCTATAAACTGGGAAGGGGGAAAGTGCACTGTAATCATTCCCAATGAAGAATATATATATATATATATATATATATATATATATATATATATAAGTATTAAATGCATTCTAAAAATTTAATTCCAATAAGCAAAATACTTTGCTGTATTTCAAATCAAATTGATTGTTATGACTTTTTTTCAAATTTTGTCACCCCAAAACGATTCTTTTTATTAAAAAAAAAAAAAAAAAATCTTTCAAAAATAAAATATAATTTTCTGAAACTTTGAGGAAGATTAACTAATATAAAGTTTAAATAATCTGAATTAAAACAAATATTATTTACTTTTTAGTTTAAAATATAACAGAAAAGCATTTTTTTTAACAGGCAGGTGGGTGCTTTTATGAGGTGTTAATACATTTCTGAATAAGATGAATACAACATAAATGCCCTTAAAAAAAATTTTTTTTTAACTACCCAGTAATTTTAAATATTCTAATATTTATAGAATTTTAGGTACTTTAGTTTTATAGTCTTATGGAAATGCTTTTGCGGTCTTACTAAAAATGTACCTTTCAATATAGATATCACATGTAACTTGAAGAGAAAATAATGACAATCAAAATGTTGATATTCCATACTACTTCAAACATAAGGTTAGGAAGGAAACCTGCATTAGTACTGGAAAGAGTGAGAACAATGAAAGTGAGAAACCTATTTTCATCAAAATTGTTTTAAGAAAAAGATTTTATGAATTTCAACCAAAAGCAGCACTGATATCGAAGGTTTCCTTATAAGGAAATGATTAATATTACCATTGCAATCAAAGTATTTCCCCCTGTATGCATATTCTATCATAAAAAGAAATTTTAATATGATGGATTTTTTATGTCTTGAATTTGACCTCTGACCACACAAGAAGTGCTGCATGGATTAAAATCAATAACTTTCAAAGAGAACAAGTTTGGAGAATTCACTCTTAGCTAGAATAATTTCCTATTCATTTTTTTTTTTTTATGACAGTTCATTGCATTATATTTGCAATACAAAGACAGGTTTTCATACAGTATGAACCATCAGTTATTATTCTTACCATAAAAACAAAAATTTTTTTTCTCTTTCAATATCATTCAAATGAACTAGTTTCTCACTATAGCATTATTTAGTATCAAAATAACTAAGATTCAGTTATTCATAATAAAAATGAATGTGTTTTTTTTGTTTTTGTTTCTTTTCCCTCAGGAGATTCTATTTAGGTGGGGTTGCTTTGGATTGAGCTACAATCTTTTTAATTTTTTTTAAATAAGGATATTTTCTATTATCAGTGTCTATTTCACCTAAAAAATGATTGTGTCAATCAAAAATTATGACAAATGCTGGTAAAAATTAATTTCCAAATTTTTGTAGACATCATTTTTGTTAATATTTCTTATGGTTTCTAAACAATATACAACAGTTAACTGATTGCACAAAAGACACTTTAGAATGCCCTCACCCAGGGGAGGGGGCATATATTCACTTAATAAAAAGGTGAATATTCACAAACACAATTAAGAAATATTATTGGAATTAGAATTATGAGAAAGGCTTTTCAATATCACACAGTGCTGCTAAAAACCTTCTTGTCTCAACCAAGAACTTCTTACAAAATGTTTAGTCATTTGGTCAGATTTGAAAAATTTGATTGGGCCAAGAATTTTTATAGAACCCCCATTCTACATTACTTATTTTAAAGTTAATACTGACATTGAGATTATTTGATTACAAGTTCTGTAACTCATTAGGGTCATAGGAGCACCGTGTGTACTGCGACAGCGGCAGCAGTGATTGTGACTAAAGAAAGACGAGTAAGTAAAGGCAAGCAAGAAGAAAGATGACAACAGAATGTATGGTTACTTTATGGAAGACATTATAATCAAAATTTTAAGAAATTGGAAAATTTTATTAGAAACAAAGGAAAACTGTACATAAAATAAAACTGAAGGAAAACTGTACATAAAATAAAACTGAAGGAAAACTGTACATAAAATAAAACTGAAGGAAAACTGTACATAAAATAAAACTGAAGGAAAACTGTACATAAAAATAAAACTGAAGGAAAACTGTACATAAAATAAAACTGAAGGAAAACTGTACATAAAATAAAACTGAAGGAAAACTGTACATAAAATAAAACTGAAGGAAAACTGTACATAAAATAAAACTGAAGGAAAACTGTACATAAAATAAAACTGAAGGAAAACTGTACATAAAAATAAAACTGAAGGAAAACTGTACATAAAATAAAACTGAAGGAAAACTGTACATAAAAATAAAACTGAAGGAAAACTGTACATAAAAAATAAAACTGAAGGAAAACTGTACATAAAAATAAAACTGAAGGAAAACTGTACATAAAAATAAAACTGAAGGAAAACTGTACATAAAATAAAACTGAAGGAAAACTGTACATAAAATAAAACTGAAGGAAAACTGTACATAAAATAAAACTGAAGGAAAACTGTACATAAAATAAAACTGAAGGAAAACTGTACATAAAATAAAACTGAAGGAAAACTGTACATAAAATAAAACTGAAGGAAAACTGTACATAAAATAAAACTGAAGGAAAACTGTACATAAAATAAAACTGAAGGAAAACTGTACATAAAATAAGATAGAATTTATTCATTGTAGAATTTCTGCAGATCCAGGAAAATTACACCATGAAGATTATTTTTATGTACCTGCTTTTCTCTCCCTCAGCCCATTGCTTGCATCTTATATCCCTTATCCCTTCCAATCTTCATTATTATTTTATAACCAAAAGTTATGCAAACATGGATTAGTTTCAGATATGAAAAAAGAATACGAAATTCACCAATATTTTCTAGCATATTCTCTTTTACATTTCTGTTGCGTCATCGAGAATGTATTGCAATTTTTATATATCTTTTCGTCCCTATCAACTTTTCAATCTTTCTCTCATTGCCTTTTTATCTAACCAACAAACCCATGTATATCTTATCTATTCCTTCCTCTGATACACACATTTCCTTTCACCTGCTGCTTTTCTTTTTTTTTTTTCTTTTTTTAACCATTTATCTCTAGTTTTTCTTTTACACCGTTTTTTTTTTATCACTTGCTTTTCCCTCCAATTCCTTCTGGCTTAATGCTATTATGTACATTTCTCAATTAGAAAGTACAACTGATTCCAACTCAGAAGCAACAGAGCATTGAGAAGATACTACACTTTGGTCCTATACAGAAAAACAAGGGTAGTACATAAGAAAATACATAAAATAAAAAATTAAAAACTAGTATAAAATCTCAAAGTATAATTGATTCTAACTGTAAAATGGATTGAACAGATACTACACTCTTATCCTATGTAGAAAAATAAAGGTCATATATACAATCAGAATGATGATAGAGATTCTCAGTTGGAAGGTTAGGTTTATTCTAACCTTAATTCCAGTTCAGAGAGGGTATCAGGCATTACTATAATGATTCTAGATAGCTTTGATTTACATATTGGTTAGTATAGACTGTAACCCAGTGACCCTTCTCGTACCAAGATAAAATTAAGTTATTAGTAATGTTAAAGTTATTGATTAGAAAGGAAGGTCTAAATTAACAACATAAGACAGTTTCTTTATAATTTTGATCTGCGGGTGCAACTGATTGTGCATAAATTAGATGGATTGATTGATTGATGCTTTTTCTACATCTTATCAACCCTTTGCAAGTTACTTAAAGTCAGAAAATATTTTTAAATTGTAGGAATTTTTTTTTTTTTTTAGATATTAATGGTTTACTGATACAAGTCCAACTAATTAATCTATAGCTGGAGACAGAAGATGTGAATTCCTAACTTTCCAAAGAGTATTTACTCATAACTGAATAACACACCCAACAGGAATTGGAACTCAGCTCTCCAACTAACAATTCTGAGTCATTATCCATTACAACACCTGCACATCCAATCTTACAGCACCTGGTATTCCCAAGTGATCACGTACTGACCAGACTTGATGTTGCTTAACTTCAGTGATCATACAGGAACTGATATTTCAACATGACATGGTTGTAAGTCTCTGCATAAATTAGAAAAATCAGAAAAATTTGACTAACCAAAAATGTGTTGTCCAAACAGATTTTCATATTTTGCTCTCCTTTTAAATGTTGTTATTTTTATCCTCCCCCCACCAGACAAATTGTTTTGTTATAGTTTAAGCAATACTGTGGTATGTTTTGGTCAATAATCATGGCTAGAGAAGTTTAAAATAAGGCATGTGTGTGTGTGTGTGTGTGTGTGTATATATATATATATAAAAATTTCTCAAGCCTATTACCGAAAATAGGATCAACAATCTGAATTTTCTTTTTGGGGAGGTTTTCTTATTTGAGTTGATAACCTTTCAAGGACTATATATATATATATATATATATATATATATATATATATATATATATATATATATAGTGGCAATAAAGTTACTATAGTTACTTATAATAATTAAAGCAAAGCAATTAATCAACAGTCAAGAAATTTATTATTGAAATAATTCTGGTTAATAACAATAAAATGCTATGGTAAACGATAGTAAATTAATTACCGATACTGCTCGAACTGCAAGCTACCTGCTTTAATGTTTTGCTTTTTATTATAAGTAACTGTATAGTGAAATTACTGCCATCCTGTAAATTAATTAAAAACTTTAAACATTATTTTAAGTGGATACACATATTGCAGTAATTGATGTACTTTGTAGCCAAGCCAGTTAAAAGCATATTGGATTTAACAATGGTTTTTCCTGCAAAGAGGAACACAAGTTCAAATTGTGCCAGGTTTTTATGTATTTGTTTAGTAAATTCTACTCATGATATCACCAAAATTACAGGCTTATGGCCACATGTTGAAATACTGGTTCCCATACAATCACCAAAGTTAAGCAATGTTGAGCCTGGTCAGTACCTAGATTGATGATCACTTGGGAATAGTAACATTATGTATTTTGAAATCACAAAGCCAATTAATTAAATAATTGTGTTTAGGATTTTTCAGATGAAGATAATAATCAATGCAAACTATTTCAAAATCAAAGTATATTAGTATATTAACAATTCTTGATTAAACAAAAAACAATTTTCAAACAAGTACAAGGATACTGAAATAACCATCAGAAACATACAAAATCACAAGGACAAAATCAGAATAATCAACGCATAGGATATCAGTCAAAGTAAATAATACCTAAAGATGGCCAGAGAGTACTTGGCTGAAACATTGTGTCTATAATATCTGCAATACTCGAGATGAGAACAATAAATTGAATAATTTAAAGTAGACCTAAAGTAAATAAAAGATTATCTTTTTTTTTTCTGAAATCAGTCTAAAATGTCTCACGGTCAATGCAGCAATGACAAAACTTCCGATTTAATATCTGAGTCTAAAGTGTATGTGTGTGTGGTGTGCATGAATGGTCAGCCTTTAAGACATATTTCTTGCCCACTCAACATGAATCATATACTTGACCTTTTCTGAGATTGACAAACAACCTAAAAAGGCTGGAAAAACAGCTCAGTCTCATTGAGTTGAAACAATGCTAAGTCTTCAAAACAGAAAAATGGTTCAGCTGCTTTAGCAGCCAAATCTGCTAACAATAAAGAAAAGTTTTTAAAAATATTCCAATCCAAGGTAAGAATATATGAATGAGAATAAGACAAAAGTAATTGATTGGTATTAACAAAGAAATATGAAATGTTTTAATGAATTTAGTACACTACAGAAGATTGTCTTGCTTCAATAAATATTGAAGTAAATGCAGACATTCCCCTGAACATAAAATAAAAGGAGGAAAAGAGAAAAACATCTGCAGGCTTTATAACTGTTCACAATTATGCAGATCAATGTAACCTGTCAATGAAAACAATGCACCTGATCAGACCATGTGAGGTCTTTTTGTTTAGAAGGGCATATAAAATGAGGATATTCATCCACATGCATAGATCAGTTATTTAAGGTAAGGTCAGAGATGCTTAAAAAAAGAAAGAAAGTTGTTGTGCAATATAAACGTTATTTTATAACTAGGCTATGGATTTATATATGCTGGCATGAGAGGTGAATTAAGAGATCTGTTGGCCAGAGAATACTAGTTAGCAAGTTAAGAGTTTAATGTTATCATGGCCTTGTGTCAGACTGTAATAATTAAGGATGTATCCCTGTAAAAACATGGTTAGCAAGCTGGTCATACAACTCATTACTACTGTAGTGAGTTTACTCACTACTGTACACCCAGCACTTATCGTTTTGGGCCAGACTAAGCTAAGTAAATGCCTTTATATATGAGAGACATTTGAACAGTAAATTTACATTTGATGTTTTTTGGTTATATCTGGAAAGAGAAAAATCCAATAAAAGAAACACCTAATGAGACACACACACACAATCAATGATAATAAAAAAGAAAAAAAAAGAAACCTAAGTACAATAATAGAAGATATAAGAATCACCAAAAAGAGAGATAAGATTCAGTTTCATGCTTTATATATGTTATGGTTTATTAAGCATAGCAAGTCAGCAGCCATATACCTGGTTACCAATAGTAACAAGATCTCAGCTGATAGCTTCAAGGATATGACCACACCTCAACAAGCATACTGGCTGAGGAGTTTAACTCAACTGGGATAAATTAGAGAGACCAAGACAAAAACTTCTTGTGCTAAAACAGCAATAGGTCTGGCTAAATATTTTAATTCATAAGCTTAGATAAAACAGTCAATAACAAAAGAACCATGGTAGCAAATTGTGTGACACAAACAGATAAATTTAACAGAGTTTTTGTTAGCCACTTTAAAAGGGGGTTATCAAAGTGGACAAGATCTTTTTAAGTGTTACTGCCAGGACAAGTAAATTAAATTATAAAAAAGTGGGGTTTTTTCCCCCCATGTATTCAATCAACCACATCAATTGACAGATAAAAATTATTAGATTCATGCCTTTACCAAAGACAGTAACTTCTGTCTGCAGATAAACAGTATACCATCTTATACCTTGGTTTGTCGATATGACAGCAAATATCCATTAATAAATCTTTAAAATGCTAAGCAACAAAGTAAATCTATTATAGGACAGTTTTTTTTTTTCATTTTTGTAACTTCACCCTAAGCCAGGTGATAATGCCACTAAGATGCAAGAGGCAACTGGGAGGGAAAGAGAATGATAAAACTTAAGGGACCAGAAACCCAATCCTAAACAGAAATCAAGGGATAAATTAACTCAAAAGAGGGGGAAAGTGTGGGAACCAGATGATAGGTGAACATATCTACTCCCATTGAGAAAAAATATACATTAAAAAAAAAAATTAAAAATAAAAGATTACATTAGAAAAAAAAAAAAAAAAAAAACACAAATAGTAAATAAAATTCCAGAGTGTAGGTGGAGACATACCAAAATTGTAATAAAATATGTTGGAAACTTAACTAATATCTTAATCGGTAATCACTTCCTTTTACTGGAAACCATGAGACCAATATTCGGATTAAGATAAGCTAATCATTCTTCTACAGCATCATAGGCCGATGTTCTAGATAAATCATATTTTGAAAGAAAACATCCCACTTCTACTTGAAAGATTGGTGCAAATATGTTCTTTGTGTTCCTCATTTATTTTTGTCTCAACCAAAGTTAAGTTCAATAACATATGATATTCAAGATATGCATATCCTCTCCATTTGACACAACACAATCTTCTTAATTCTCTTCCTTATTGATATTAGTTCAGAAGGATAAATATCAAACCAATCACCTATTTTTATCACTTTGGGATAGTCTTTTTGATAACAATAACTGGATAATAACATTAAGCAAATGATATAAAAATTGCAACAATCACTTTGTGTTATAATAAAAATTTGAATTTTTTTTTTTTTTTTTAAACTAATTTACTCATGTTGTCAAAAAAAAAAAAAAAAAAAAAAAAAAAGAAAGATAGCAGTGCAAGATCAAGTTTTCAGTGAAACTTGGAAAAAAAAAAAAAAAAAAGATACAAATAAATCACCAAGGTAGTTAAATCTAGTACTGCAAAACAATAAAAAAACAAATTTAAAATACTTAGAACATGACTAATTTTAATGTTGATAACAATAACTGTTTAATAACATTTGATAACATTATCCATGATGAAAATAAATAGATTCCTTTCATGTTTCTTTCCCTTATACAAATTAGCAAACATGTATTAGACAAAGAAGGATAATTGGGTAAGGTTATCCAAGTAAATAGCAAATAAGTTTTTTTTTGGTGGGGGGGTGTCTTCCACTGAAAAGCTATGGAGCCAGTTCAAGTGGTACTTGACAGGGGGGCTGTTAAGAGAAATTAATAAAATGGGAATGATATCTTCTCTTACACACACACACACACACATATATAGATTCAAAGTTAAGCATCTTACTATATAAAGGCACCAAGTGCATTTGCATATTAATGTATAATTTTTATTAGAGTGCCTTTGTTACGACAATGGTAGAATTATTCTATGTGACATGTCCCTTCAGGCTTTCTAGCAAGAATTGCTGCTCTGCCATCTCATTAAGTGGGTTGTTCTCTGCTTTCCTCTGTCCCTCCTGCCTTCATTATATACTGTGAACATCAGATTCTCCAGGCCTTCTTTCTTCATTATATACCTAACATTTTCAACTGTCTATCTGATTCTAAGCCCATGTCTTTTTTTGCTTCCATTTTCTTAAAACCTTCCTCATCACTCAATATTCCGTCCATAATAATGATAATTGCCAGTTAGTACTTGTTTCTAAGCACACCCATCTGACAGGGCAGTTAGCCAAACCCTTTTACAAATGTTTAATATTTAGCATCCTGTATTATTAATATTACTTCCCTTTCCACTAAATTTTGTTTTTAAAGTTGTTTTCTGTTGCCATAGCAGGATATGGCAACGCAACTACGAAATTCAAACTATTGTTCAGGTATCAGAGTCACCTTCAGTGGCAGAATAAACTTTTTGTACAGCAAATGAAATCATATACAGGGTGATAGCAGTTAAACTGCAACTATGCTGAGCAGATCTTAGTTACCGTTTCTGAGAGAGAGAGAGAGAGAGAAAGAGTGCATAATCTGACGTGTGTATACAAAATGCAATTCTGTCTACCCAATTTCATTCACAAGGCTTGGTTCAACATGTGGCAGGGTTTTCAGACACTTTTCAAAGGTAGCACATGGTGTATTTGCCTCTCCATGTTAATAACACCAATCATCCATGATAAGATTCAAACACGGGTCTTATGGTCACAAAGCGAATGTTCTAACAACTCAGCCACGCCCTCATGGTATTCAGTCAGTTATGTGCCATACATGATACATGCTTAGGTGATCATGTATCTTTCAATACATGACTAACCAGACAGATTTTTTCCTGCAGTAGACTGCCATTTCTTTCTTCAGTAGACCAGTTGCCATACAAGGCTATAGAAACCGGTCTGTCCTGCTATTTACCCATAGCTTGGGGAAGAAGAGGAGGATTCATACCTTTCCCAAAGGTAATAGCACATAAGTGAATGTAATGGATTCAACTGGGATTTGAATATGGCTCTGATTCCGCAATCTGAGGTGCTATCCATTACTCCACTATGCCTCTCTCATGGGATTAATAATAATAAATCATCCTCTAACTTTTTGTCTATATTCATAGATGAAAATCACAGACATAAATTAATCCATATTGCATATTGTATTGTTTATTATATGGCACAACAAAAGGACCCCACAGTAGTTACACAAATAAAAGGCGATAGACCAATGAATTTCTAGAATTTGTTTTGGCTCAGAGTTGATCCAGAAATGGGTCCTTTGTGGCCATTTTGTTTTTAGCATCATAATTTTAGTACATTTTTATTAATATTCTTTCTTACTATTACAGAAAAGACTCAAATTGTTAAATTCATAAGAACTAATAAACAAACAACATCCTGTCAAGTTTCAAGGATGGTTCTTTTACCTTTCAAGTATATCAACTCAAGTTTCAGTGATTGGGATTCTTTAAAAATTCTTTCTATTTCTTTATGTTCAAGTTGCTGTAGCATTTCAGTAATGCTGGACAGTTTCCTCTCCCAAATAGAAAATTATCAAAAAGCAGTATGAATCAGCCATGACAACCAAATGTCGAAAACACCTGACATTGAATATTTGGTGCCACTACAGTATAATATCTACTATTCATTTTCTGCTATAGTATGATATTTACCAACTGTTGGAAGTATAAAATATGTTAAAAACCATTAAAGGATCATAATAAACAGTTTATAGTGTAAAATTTATACCAGTCATTTATAGTATTAGCTGACTTTCCAGTAAAAGTTATTGTTGTACTCATTGGGATTTCATGAACAAAATAATACACTAACTCTAAAATTTCACACATTTTGTAATGGAATTACATTAATACCTCCTTTATGAATACAAATTAAATAAATACCCCACTCTTTAGGTTAAATAACACTGTATGTAGTTTGAGGAATTAATTACTGTAGGCCGGAAGTGAGTTGTTTGGTAGAGTGCATTTTCATTTACGGTAGGTCGCAAATGCCTCGGTAGGTATTATACTATAGTAGCACCTACTTCTTTTATTGGCCATGTCCATTCCAGATATAGACAATCATGGCTGTCCACAACTTCTGATTTTTTTTTGTTGATCTTGGTAACTTTTAACCCTTTACCATCTTTCTCTGTGCAAATGAAGCAGGGAACAAACAAAACTTATTTACACTATTTATATTCAGACTAATGTACTCATCTTTGTTGGTATTATTAAGTATCTACCATCCATTTTCTACTATGGTATGATATCTACCATCCATTTTCTACTATGGTATGATATCTACCATCCATTTTCTACTATGGTATGATATCTACCATCCATTTTCTACTATGGTATGATATCTACCATCCATTTTCTACTATGGTATGATATTTCATACTTTCAACAGTTGGTAAATGTTAAAAACCATTAAAGGATCATAATAAACAGTTTATAGTGTAAAATTTATACCAGTCAGTTATAGTATTAGGTGACATTCCAGTAAAAGTTACTGTTGTACTTATTGGGATTTCGTGAACATAATACACTAACTCTAAAATTTCACACATTTTGTAATGGAATTCCATAAATACCTCCTTTATGAATACAAATTAGATAAATACCCCACTTTCTAAGTTAAATAACACTGTGTGTAGTTTGAGGAATTACTGTAGGTCGTAAGTGGGTTGTTGGGTAGAGGGCATCGACATTTACAGTAGGTCAGAAATGCCTCGGTAGATATACTATAGTAGCACCAAATATTCTTCGTTTATTTGCTGTGCCCCTTCAGGATGTAGGCGATTATGTCCCTCCACATCCTCCTTTCCCTTGTAGCTCTTAATAAGTTATCTTTGTTATTTCTCCTAGATCATGTTCTGCCATCCATTTGCTCAAGCCCATTAAGTATGTCACACATTACTTTCCCCTTTTCCTCTATGTCCTCTGAGTATCAGGTTTTCCAAGCCCTCCTTCCTCGTTATGTGTCCCAGAAATTTCAACTGCCTCTTCCTGATGTTAATTTTAAGTTTCTAAATATTTTGAACACAAATTTTATGGCTTCAATTAAATATATTTTGAATGCAATTGTGTACCTTCAACTACAGATAAAATGTATTGTTGGTAATTTTTTATATAATGTATTACTGGTATTTTTATACTTTCATGGTGTTTTCTTTGTGGATTCACTATTTGCCCATAGCTGGGACTATAACAGGTGCTGCCACCCCAGGTCAGGGTGAACCTGTAATTGACAGCAGTTAAGATTAACAAATGTAGTTTGACAAAAGGTCACAGATTGAGCATGTGTGCAACAAAGAAGTCTTCAGGAAAATCAGAGTTAGTTATAATTTCTGAGATGCATTATGAGGAAAGAGGGCTTAGGGAATTTGACACTCATAAGACAGTGAATACAAGTGGAGCAAATGGAAACAGCAAATCTACCTAATGAGCTTGTATAAATAAAATGAAAGAAAGAATATAAAGTGGTATAGTAAAAAGATAAATATGAATAGTTATCAACATTAGAAAGTTGGTGAAAGCCATGATCACTATTTGTCCTGAAGGGAAATGGCACATCAAAAGACTAAGAATTCTCAATACCTCTCACCATTTTTAGCCCTACATTTAGCAGGAAACGTTAGAACTACCTGATTATTAAATTACATCAGATAGAGATTTAATCAGCTAGCAAAATTTTTACATTGATAAGTTCCCAAGTTTGAACCATAAATGTGCATGCGTATATATATATATATATATATATATATATATATATATATATATATATATATATACACAAAAAAAAGATAGAGAAATGGAAAGTGAAAAATGACATCCTTAAGCACTATATAAATTTTTTCTTCCTTAGAAACATTCTATTTTACCCATTTCTCCTTTTCAAGAAAATGTACAGTGCAAAAAAAAAAAAAAAATGTGGGAGGTATTTCAGCCACATCCTGAACAAAAGAATATGCATAGCATATAAGTTTTTAGGGTTTTTTTTTTTTTTTAATAAGATTCTAGATCAGGTATAGGCAACCTTTTTTTTTGACCAGTGGGCCAATTGATCTATGGCTCATCACAAGGTGAGTTGCACTGCTAAAACAATTCAAGATAATTTTTATTAAGTACCTAAGCTATTTTCACTACAGAAGACCATATGTGTAAGCATATATCTTAGAATTGGGAGGAAAGTCATTTTTTTGTTTTTTTTTCTGAGAAATTGTTTCCTAGAATTCAAAAATTGATGTCTTGGTATGTTATGACCGTGTGATTAATACATATCACTGTGTGCGATTTATTTCTAATTTATTCATTTGAAAATTAGAAAAAAAAAAAAAAAAAAAAAAAAAAAAAAAAAAAAAAAAAAAAAATCTACTCCAGAGTAAAAAATTATGAAAATTTTCCATTTCTTAAGCAAAGTCTGAAAAAATGTTTACATGTATGATCTTCCTTAGTGAGGAAGAAAAAAAAAAAAAAAAAAAAAAAAAAAAAAATCGCCAGTGGCTTAAAATGAAAATGTTATTTCTCTGAAAGTTTATAAAACTCAAGAAACATTGTATTTAATCATGTATGAGAGATCATGAAAGAACAATCGAGAATCAAACAAAACAAAATGTTGTTTTCCTTATGAGATTAAACATGTAATTCAGGAAGATCAAATAAGGGGGCTTGCTACCCACAGGCTGCAGTTTGTACATGACTGTCAGATAGTCAATTGCCCTTGGAAATTCTCCCTAATAGAGCAATTAACAAAAAATAAATATTTAACATGAAAGAAAGACAAGCATGAACTTGCCGTGATATGTGATACATCCTTGTAAAAAAAAAAATAAAAAATAAAACAAAAAAAAAAAGTAAAAATAAACATGAGATCATCTGACATAGGATTTAAATGTGCCAACACACCACTGGTGTTCTTCAAATCAGGGGGAGGAGTGTATACAAGTATTAGTTAAATCAAGTATTGCTGTCATCTAGTGATTGTGAGTTAAATCATTGAAACAGGTTATTAACTAATATACTCTAGTTCAGCAGAAACTAACAAGAAAGGACATTATAAGGACAAATTAAGATAAGGAATCGCATATCAACCAAAATCCTTCCTCTCTTAAGAAATATATATATATTATATAGTATCACACAATAAAATTCAAAATTACCCCCCATGTGAGGTAATTTTAAATTTTGTTGTGTTATACTATATATTGGCACTGTTATAATAAATACATTGAGCTCTTTTGTGGATCAAAATATTTTATATATTACTAAGGTCCACTTGGATTATATACCAAGGGATTTATTACCTGTACTATATATATATATATATATATATATATATATATATACACACACACATCAGACCTGATGATTGTGTTGAGCATAAAACAGTCTGCTGTCTTTCAGTGTTGACTTCAATGTTCACTTTTATATTTACATATGCTCTATCCCTGATATTGAGCACTTTATCCCATAAATATAGCACATATAAAACTATATTTCTATATTTCTTGACATTATATAATTATAATTTCGTTAGACTGTTGACAAGGTACAGTGATTAAACTTTTTATTTAAATTTTTCTCATGTTCATACAATAATTTTCTTTTCAGGACACAAAGTGTGTAAAAGTTTTCATAAAGTTTTATATATCCGAGCACCTTTGACTTCTTTTAGATATTATCAAGGACGATTTTTTATTTTAACTGTAATATTTTTTTTATCTGTATTTTTTTTTAACTGTAATATTTTTTTTTTTCTAACAGTAACATTTTTTTTTTTTTAACTGTAAGATTTTTTTTTTATTTTTAAGCAATTCACCCCAAACAAGGGGTTACAGAGAGTGAGAGTAAGAGTAAAGAGGAATATTTGGGAAAATGATAAAGAGAAGGACAGAGATCAAGGTCAAGTTATCAGAAGATGTCGATTGACATTACATTTGAATATTTGAAGATTATAGCTATCCGGGAAGCAAGTGATAGTAAGGGAGTTCCACTGACAGAATGTGCGAGATAAGCTGTTGGAGTAGAAGAGATGGCTACACTTAGTCGTTTCGACAGTGAAAGGATGGGACTGAGATACCAACTTAGTAGCAGGCTTAAATTCATGGAGTTTGGGAACCAGTGAAAGTAGCTTGTTGGAGCAGTTTCCATGAAAGTACATGTCGAAAAGGCAGAGGGAAGCCACAGCACGTATGTGAGATAGTGACAGGATGCCAGATCAGGACCAACCACGTTGCATATCTGTCTCTAGATTTTGTCTAGGACCTTGAGATGAATAGTGCATGTACCAGACCATATATGGCAGCAGTATTCCATGCAAGGATGAATGGTTGATTTATAGATTTGAAGGATGGACAAAAACCCTAACGCGACACAGAGAACCAACTTTCCTTGCAGTAGATGAAGCTATAGATTTAATCTAGTTGTTCCACTTCAGGTCAGTGGTTAGCATGAGACCAAGTATGCAGAGAGAGGCACATTATATATATATATATATTACTGTGTGTGTGAAGAATGATTAAACAACCAAATTGTAGAGTTCTTTACACATGTATAATTTTACTGATATTATCGTGATGTTCCCCCTCCCCAACCCCATTGATTTCATTTTATCCATTCTGCAGTCTAGACATCATCCTCTCTTATTTCCTTCCATACTTCCTGAACGGAACTGCAGTCCAAGCTGATTTTATACTTGGGGAATATTTTGGGCTTACTTCCTGTACTCAATAAATATGTATTTTTACCTCAGCATTCATTTCCAATAAAACATATGTTGAGAGTTGATAAAAAAAAATTTGTCACCTGATAAACCAACCATTGGACCATGAAAAGAAGAAGAAAAAGAAGAAGAAAAAGAAAAGAATCATGATAGACACAAATGAAGGTTTGGAGGTCTTGAAAATTAAGAGTTTATTTTTTTTTTTTTTTAGAGCTATCATGAAATAAAAATTATTACCTATGGGATTTTAAGTGTTTGATATTCTTTAATATATATATATATATATATATATATATATATATATATATATATATATATAAAGACATATTTTATATTTAACGTTGTTATTTTATAGATACAAGTATTTAAGCAAATGCTCTGTTTATGATAAACAGTATTAAATAACATTTTACGGCCTGAATGTCGAGAAATTTTCATAGAAAAGTTTCGTTCTTTGACATTCAGGCCGGTAAATGTTATTTAATACTGTTTATCTAAACAGAGCATTTGCTTAAATACTTGTATCTATAAAAAACAACGTTAAAACAAAATATGTCTTTAATAAATAAATTGTCGGACCTTGTCCATTTCTTAAATATATATATATATATATTATATATATATATATATATATATAAAGACCAGTGGAAAGCAGCATTTGTAAGTGCTCAATATTAAGAAATAGATTTTATTTTTTGTTTATTATTAAAACTCTAAAAAGGTTCCAAAATTGTATTTATTCAAACAGCAAGTTTAATTACTGTTAAAATTTAAAATTAATTCAAATTGTATAATTATTGTGTAATTAATGTCAACTATGCGAGAAAAAAAATTTATCAAATCATTTTATGTATTATTTTATAAACATTTTAACATACTTTCCAGTCAAATTGATCTGTGAAAGTTTTACACATAGTCACTTATATGATAAATGTATATTGAAATGAATTTTAGTTTAAAAAAGAAAAAAATAAATAAAACCAGGATGTAGCCAATAAAATCTTGTCTATCACACTCACAACACCCAGAACATGATAATAATCAAGATAGTTAAAAATGTTGAAAAGAAAAAAGAAAAAAAAACTCCCTTTGAACACTTTATGAACAAACTTGACTGTATACAACAGAGGTTCTCAACTAGAAGGCAATTCCCTCCTCTCATGGAGGAATTTCAAGGTTTCATGGGTGGAGTGAAAACGTTCTCTTACTTTTTCTTGTTTTTCACGTACAGAATTTTGTTTATTGAATTACAGCATCCTAGCATCCTACTGAACTTTTTGTCTATTGATGTATGCTTCAGTTTATTTATTTAATAATTAGTTATGAATTAAAACAAATTACTGTGCATGTATTCAAGTTTAAAAATCCATCAACATTTTCTATTGCTATTAAATTTGTGAAACTCTTCTATCAAAATAATCCATGTATATGTATGTACTAATTATGGAGAAAAAAAAAAAATGAAAATTTTCAATAATATATACATATTATTTTGAATGCACCTTTTGAGTCGGACAATATTGGAAAGCTGATGGTGAAAAGGGTGTATTGGAAAAAAAAGGTTAAGAACTACTGGTGTAAAAAATGAATATTTAAAAATGAATATTAAAAAAATTAAACCTAACTTGCCAGTTGAATTTAACAAAACATGCTGAAATGATACTTGCTATTTACACACACTGTGTGTGTGTGTGTATATATATATATATATATATAGATAGATAGATATGTCTCATTGAATAATTTAAACAAGTTTTGTCTACTTATTTTCAATTGGATCATTTCATATTCACCGACAAGTTTCTTAGTATCCTTATTAAAGGAAAGGAGAAAATGACAATGATACATACTCATTTCTTTCCAGTACTTTTGACATTAGTACAATGTGTTTTTTCTAAGACAACCCTCACCGGTAGCATGACTAAGTCTCTGTCCAATACCTGAAGATTGCACTGTGCTATTAAACTCCAAGTCATGCTACTGGTGAGGGATAATATGTATATTTATTAATATATACTTAATAGCTTTGTTATATCATTGTTTTATTAACACCAGCATGATGTTATATATATATATATATATATATATATATATATACACACACATGAAAGGGAATGATTACTTTTTGCAAAGATAATCATTATGATGGAGAAATATTTTGGGGCATAGGCTTTATTGATAGAAGTGTCTAAATAAAGATCTGAAGTAAACATAGTTTCCTGTTATTTTAGTCAATCAACCTGGAGACCAGAGATCTACCCACATCAGAAAAAGGGTATTATTAGAGTCAGAATATCCCCAACATGCAACAAGACTTGCCTGATGATTAAAAGTTTTTTTCAATTGTAAACCTTAATAGATTTTCTCATCTGACCTATACAAATGCTATGTCCAAATAACCTTATCATTCACACTTTAACCTGATGAGGTCAAGTCATATTTTATTTTGTCAGTTGGATTTTAAATGTTTTTATAAACCAAGCAAGTAAATATTTTTCAGAGTTGCTAAAATTGAAAACTGACACACAAAGGAAAATATTTTTAGCAGCTATCTACCCTGAGTGATAATGGTTCCTTTAAAGGAATAAGGCATGAACAATTTTTTTTTTTCTCCAAATATTTGCTAAATCTGGTTTAGCACAGATTCAGACCTACACTCAACATCCCCACCAGAATCCAGCAACAAAGTGGTAGAGTTTGGCTTAGATGGCTGGTGAAGGATCAGTTGCTGTGAATAGCTAGCTCAAGTACTGATTCAAGAAAATCTTAAACTTCATGACATGTATCTATCCAATCAGTCTGAATTCAGTTTTTCTTTCTAGACTGGTTTCCAATCAATTTGTTGACTGTTCATTTTCTCAGATTTATCAACATTTAAAGATTATGTAAAGTCAGTAAGTATTTTTAGATTGTAAGACTTTGGGGGAGGGATGAGATAATGATTTAGTGGTAAGTCTTACTAATTAACCCATAGATGGCAGGAGCAGTGGATTCAGACCTTTCCTAAAAGTATTTGCTCATAAGTGAATATAACAAACACAATTGGATTTGTTACTTGGCTCTCCAATTAACAATTCCAAGAAGCTTTCAGTACCTGGCATTTCCATGTGGTTAACCATCTAGGTACTGACCAGGCTCAACATTGCTTAACTTCAGTGATCACACAGGAACAGGTGTTTCAACATTTTATGTAACTGTTGGATGTGCAGATAGTGTAATGATGATCTATGCAGAAATTGTAACATTCAATACCAAGCTACTAATGTTGCATCACCAAGCAAATTTTCACCTATCATTATGAACAGTTGTATTTTTGATAAGGCTTCCTGTTGATCTGTTGAGATTCAAGTTCATACCAGACTTCAAGTGGTACTTATATATATATATATATATATATATACATGAATCATTGCTAAGAGGCTGGAAAATGATCAATTCCTTGTATCATTCCAGAAAGTATTTGACTTGTTCTGCCATGCTCTATTAGGGCAGATAGATTTTTTTTTTTTTTGTTTTTTTAGAAAATCAACTTTGCACTCAATGTGAAAGGTGGGGTTTGATGCAATAAGTACCAATACCAAAAATCAAATTCATAGTTTTTACCAATTTTTGAGTATTTAGTTTGAAAGATCTGGGGAAAAAAGTACAGAAATACCTATTTTCTGCAGGTTTTTGCTTACAAACCTACTTACTATTTCAAAAATAAATCCAAATAAAGTTAATATCTATTGTATTAAATACACTGAATGGAAAATATATTCAAACCAGAATTCTAATTATGAATCATCACAAGCAAAATATGCTATTGTTTTTTTACAGTATTCAAAAAGTAAAAAAAGTGTAAAAAAAAAAAAAAAATATAAAAGATCACAGAAAGGGCTAATCAATGAATAATGTGTTAGATCATAATAAAAACAAAAATAGATAAAACTATATGTAACACCATAATGCTGCTAAGCACAATTTATATGACAAAATATTTTAAATTTGCATTGTTTATTGAAAATCACACTAAAACTACTACATTGTATAATATATTACATCATAATATAGCTAAATTATTCAGTATAATTTCCTTTTGAAGTAAATAAAGATCTTATTTGATGACAAAATGATTTAATAATAATGTGTTTCTGGCATGCATCTTGTCCATATACAATTTGTAAAACTTCAGTAAATTAAAGTTTTATAAGGCTGTGCTATGGAGCTTTTTGGTTTTTGAAAAAAATATTTGGTGTCATTTTCAAAGTGAGTGCAACACCACGGTTCCAGAATTGACCCATCTTAATGCTCTATCTTTACAAGAGACCAAAAATAGAGTATTATTGTCTCTCTCCAACCATGTTATTGTGCTCATTGTATCTGTTATTACCATGAAGATAAAAATGATAATAATATTTATTTATTAGTACATATATATGTAACTATGTTTTGATGTACGACTATAGTTTCGCTGGGTGGTTCCCAGCTCATCGGGCACAGGGTCTATGTTGTTGGAAGTAAACAAATGGCTCTTAAACCTTGTATTTTGTGATCGACATTAAAAAAAAATAAAAATAAAAAAAAAATTTAAAAAAATGATTAAGGAGGGTTAAAACATCAATTTTCTTATTTAACATATTTTTCTAGTATAGAGAAAACCACAGTCTCTTTAAAAGGCTGCAGATCAAGTTTTTACTCTAGAGATTTTTATGCTTTTAAGCACAAACAAGTTAAACCAGATGACAAGTTCCAAGAGTGTTTGTATTTATTAATCAAATGCATAGAAAGGCGAGAAAGAATTCCTAAGTAAATTGTCAAGAAAAAAAAAAAAAAAAAAAGTGATAGCCTGCAGGGTAGACATAAAAAAATGTCAATTCATTACTTAATACTAAATAAATTTTACTTGGAATGGCTCAATTGTTCCAACACTGGTCCATAGCAGCAAGGTTTATTTTTCAATAAATAAATAAAAAAAAAAATAAAATAAAATAAAAAAAATATAAAAAAAGTCAATGAGGCTTTAAAAAAAAATACACACACTATGACAAGTTAAATCTATTGTTACAGTTTTGAATTCAGAGTTATCCTTCTCCTAGACTGGTTGCTGACCATGGCTAGACAGCCCAGTTTGCTATGCTATTTAACCCATTGCTGAAGAGAGAAGATATGGATTCATAACTTTTTCAAAGGTATTTTCACATAAGTGAATATAAACCTAATCACTGGTATAATTTATTTTTAATTAAATAAAAAACCCACCAATTATTTGTCTACCAGCCTAAAGATTAAGAAGTCCTAATGTGCTTGCTGACAAGAATCAAACACTTATGTCAAATGAGATTTACCAATAAGGTCATGGGAAGAGGGAAATATTAAATAAACCCTCTTTAAACTTGACCATGTCTCTCAAACCACCCCTCATTACCCCCTCTGTTAAATTACAAATACTTACACTACCCATCAAAAGTATGAATTTTCATCTCATTTCGTTTCATCTTTTGGAATTGCTATCTGATGAACCAAAGTCCTTTAAAAGGGCTCTGGTGAAATAAATTATTATAATGGAACCTTTTTGTCTGTTTTTCTTTAAAATATTAGCGCTGGATTTATATTGAGCTCTCAGGATTTCGTCCTCCTTGGTACTACCCATATGGATTACCAACTTTTATATATATATATATACACACACCTGCATTATTCCATTAAATATTTTAATCACAAGAAAGTTGGTGAATTCTTCAGTATTGGTCATTTAATTTTTTTTCTACTTTTTGATATTTTGTTTGTAATTGGATCTCCTGATGGAATGTTCATCTTGAATTGACACTTGACAAAACTAGAAACATGCATGTCACTAAAAAGAAATCTGCATTTAACCTTAAGAACGTTTGCCAAAAGCCCAAAACATTTTGAAATTCACAGTCCCAGATTTCACGAGTGTCACACAAACTAATGTAGGCACATTGACCAAATTTGTCAACCATCTAAGATTGCACAAGCTGAGGTGAAAATTTGGCTTTGTAAAACTATTTAACTTGTCCTCACGAAAAAGAGCAGATAAAGAATAAATCTAAAATTTTTATATTACAAAAATTGTTGGTGTTTTAGAAACATTGTTTTTATGTTGTAGTTCAGTTTCCTATGAAAGCAATTTTTATACAACTGTGAATAGACAAGATGCATGAAACTTAATGACTGACTGTTACGTCTGGCTGCTACTTGTGTATTATCATGTGAACTCACTGACTACTTGATATGTTGTCTTTATTTATATGTCACATGTGGATGTCACAGTAGACACAAAATGCATGTGAATATTCAGCAGAACAATGCTTAGATCACTTCTAAACTTGAAGTGTGTAATAATAATTATTATTTTTTTTTTTTTTCAACCATTTCATCCCAAGCAAGGTAATAAAACCACTAAGATGTAAGGGGTTACATTTGTTTGTTTTATGGCATATCAACCTCTATTGGTTATTTAATGCCGACAAGATTTTTATTGCTGGTGATATTTTTTCTTCAAAAATGTATTGCTGATATTAAAACCTATTTTTACACTTTCATGGCGTTTTGACCCCAGTTTGGGGGTTAACTATTTAACCCATAGCTTGGACCCTGACAAGTGCTACCACCCCATGTCAGGGTAGACCTGGGAACACCAGCAATTAAGAGGTGGTTCCACGCTCATCAAAGCCTCCTGATCAGAGGCCTTGCTGTTGGATGTAGTTTATCATCTTACCCAGGACATGGATTTAATTATTTCACACTGAAAAGTTTTATTAAATACATGGCTTGTAAACAATCTTTTAGGTCATTGGTTCCATCCCTCTCATCTAGAATAGAGTTATTTAATGGTATAATTTGTGGTATAGACCAATCTTCAAGTAGACTAGGATAGTCTCTGCTTGTATCTTGAAAAGTCCTCTAGACTAGTCAGGTTATAAAATCATTGATGTTTATGAGCAAAGTCACTACAATCAGTGTTCATAATATCACATGTAACTACAAAATCTGTTACTAATATTTTTACCTGAATGTTGAGCAATATATCTACCAAACTGAAGTAAAGCCTAAATAAATATTTGAACACACACATTATATATATATATATATATATATATATATATATACACACACACTTTTCTCTCAGAAAAGTTGTCCCATTACATCACGCCACAAGGCATATACTGTAAAACATTTTAACTGGATTTCAGGACTTATTCAGAAATGAATTAAATTATTTAAAAAGAATGTTTTCTTTTTTTTCTTTTTAAACACCTATCATGCTCAGCTCATTTAATTTTCATTAAAAATTGAGAAATTCTTTTTTGTATTGCTTAATTGTTTATATTTGCTCTAAGGAACTTGGAGAATTTAAAAGATCCAATTTTTTTTAGTCAAACAGGACAACCTGTCCTGAATTGAAAAATAAAGAAATGCAATAAAAAACTTAAACTGTTATTTTAAGTAGAAAAGTTTTTAATTGCTTTTATGCATAAAATATTTTATGGACATTATTCATTGAAAACATTTTTTCTTAAGACAATGAATTTTTACAAGAATTCTTTTCAGTTTTTTAAAATTTTAACTAGAATAATTTATAAACTTTTAAATCATAAAATTCTGTATTAATTTGTAGCAGTCAAGTGTTATGATTAAATTAAAACTGTATTTACTAATTATAAATGGAAAAGCTCACTACAATTCAATGATCTACAGTATTTTAAAAAAGTTTTTATTTTTGTGTGTATATAAATGTGTCGATTTTTGTAAACATGGACATCCATACATGAAATTATCAGAAAATAAGAGAGGTACCTACAATAAATTTGAAATTTATTTGTAATTTTCTAACATTTTCTCAACAAGCACCTTTGTAAGTAAAACTATAAAGGCAAAGTAACCAAAATTCAATAAAATATTAGATTAAAATAATTTAAATTTTTAAGATTACTGTATACTTAAAAATTATATATAAAAAAAAAAATATTCATGCTGTGTTTCTCAAATAATTTCTTTTGGTTCTATCCCTCTTAAATTTCCCAAACATCAGATTGTCAAAAAAAAAAAAAAAAAAAAAAAATGCTTTGCTGCCATATTTTAAACTAAAAGTAACATTTGTTTCAATTTTCATTAATTACACTTTAAACTGGTTAATTTTCCTCAAATAAGGTTTTACAAAAGTAGATTTTATTTTCAAAAGATTTTTTTTAATACAGAGAATTAGTTTGTGTTGACAGATCTGTCAATATGGACAAATTTTTTACTGATTAGTAGAAAAAAAAAAAATTCCAACCACTTTAAATTTGTTTTGAAATACAAAGTATTTTGTTTATTGAGAAAGCACTTTCAGCTAACACTAGCCATTTTCAAAGACATTTGTTATGCTCTCACTTTAATTTTTTTCAAAATATTCTATTTCATATGTTGGCTTTTATCACATTTCACCAGGGAGTATGTGTTTTTTGTTTTTTTAAAGATCAGGCATATTTAGCATGTTGGGTTAAACATTTGATGTAATTTTGTTGATCTTTGATTGCTTTTTATGTTCAATGTCTCAAGCAAATGCAGTCACATTTTTCAGTTTATATTGTAAGCATGTTTGTGTTATTAAGGATTTGTCAGATTTTGTGATGTGGTTTTTCTTTTTGTTGGTTGATGTATTTTAATGAAGTTATTGTCAGATAATTGGCATTATAAACAGTGTGACAATATTGTAGCAGTGAAACCAATGTATGTATTTGAATTGCTATTAGAGACTAAAAAATTGTGTGTGATCTCTCTCTGTCATATATATATATATATATATATATATAATTTCTCACTTTCTGTGAAAGTAATCTTGTTATTTCTATAATGAAGGTGCACTCAGAAGGATTATTGGGAATGTGAAACCAAGCACAGAGTGACTGGACATTGGGCAGTCAGTCATGATTTGAAATGGTATAATTTGGCTGCATTTGTTCACCATGAGTAATGTTCTGGCTTTAAGTTGCCTATCCACACCTTAGAGCAATGGATGTTCAAAGCCTGAATTCAGTCAAATAATTCTATTGGCATTTTTCAAATCCTAAACCATTGCATAAAATTTAGGATAAGTCAGTGTTTCATTTTTCTTCTTCAAAAGAAAATACAGGTTTATTTTCCAGACTGGAGTTTCAAGATTTTCCCATTTTAAAGTTAGATTTTCAAAACTAGAATTATGTTTGCAATGAGTTTATCTTAAGAGAAATAAAACATTTTTCAAATTAAACTTTTATTATCATTTGGAAAACATTTGTCTTACTTGATATTTTCTGTTCATTTAAGCATTTTATGGTTAGAGAATTTGTTTTGTAAATCAGAATGCAATTGAGCACAAATTTATTCAGCTAAGTGTACTGTAACTTTTACTAATGTAGAAAGTAAACTTAGCAGAGTTCAAATCCCCACCTAGTCTGTTGCTTTCATTTTTATAAAAAATTAACTAGACAAAAAAAACAAAAAAACAAAACACAACAGAGATCCATCTCTTATTCCTCCAGCTGTGGGTTAAATAGAGTAAACTGACCTCTCCTGTCTTGGGGGGAAGCTAGTCTAAAAGAAAAACTTAAATTTATATATAGGCTTGTATGTGGATCTGTTTATGCTCCGGTTCACTGAATGAGCACTCTAGAGAAAGGGTAAGTTTAAAAAATAGTATTAACGTATCACTCTTCAGTTATGAATTAAGTGCTACTGGCGTTTGTATACATCATGTATATAATACATTAAAAATTTCCCTTTCTCTGTCATGTGCAATAACTTCAGGGTAGAATCTCTGCTTCAAGCTGGGATCGAAACTCAATGGATTTTGCATCAGTCAATCAGATGTCTAACCACACTGATGAGCTGTGATACAGCAAAACAGGCTTGTATGTGGTTGACCCTCTCTCTCTCATATATATAACTACTCAATCCCCACAACCGACTGCTCCCCAAAATAAAGATAAAGCAAAAATATGCTCTGATACCAAAGAACAAATAATGTGCCTCCAGATGAAACATCTTTTATATGCAGTGTCTCTTCAAGATGTGGGCAGTTATACAGCTTCCTAACATACATGCTTACATAAAATATCATCCTTTCAAGCATGAGCATTTTTTCTTCATACGATATCTAGATATTAATGGACAATTTCATAATTATCTACTTGATTCATTGAAGAATTGCACATTTTTCTTTATTAATTTTAACTCCCCCAAAACAAAACTGCTCTCTATTGTCCAAGAGACCCCTTTCTGCATTCCATCAGCATGGCTAATGCTGACCCCCAGGAGAGGGACTCACTGCCCTTTCTGAATGTTACTCTGCTAACACGAAGCAGAAAGATTACACTGAAGCAATTGCTAGGCTTGCCACTATGAAAGTTTGTTCACTGTATCATGCTAGAAAATCTTTCTTTCCAGAATCTATCTTACATATAGTCATTAGTATTGCTATGCCCCATCATGATATACACATTTTAGTGAACCATCCTCATTTCATTTATGAGACCTAAGTTCCACTCTAGCAGCTTCTTCCAGTGAACAGCTGCTTTGTGGAACAGACTCCCAAGAGTGTCTTCCCCAGATCACTACAATTATTGCCTGTTCAACTCCAGGATTAACAGTTATCTTCCCCATATATCCACATGAAAAGAAATGCCTTTTTCTCTTTCATTTTTAAATGAATTAAACAATTAGGCCACTTCATTTCTCATAACTTTTCACTAGACTCAAATTTTTTAAACTTGCCTTTTTCGGGTTGAGTAAACCACATTAATAAACAGACAAAATAAAGCTTTTCGTGTGTAATAATACTAGAATTGTCCAATCGCATTATTAAGATCCTGACTGCAGCTGTAATGATAGGAAATCAGTCATTTCCTACTATTATAAAGCCTAAAGAGATATTTCCACAGGAATTTACTAGTTAAATTTTAGCTCTGAGATTTTAGTCATTTAGTAATGAGTACAAGTAATCATATTAGAAGATAAAGTTAATTAAAAACAAGTGCTAAGCAAAAGAGTAATTCTTTGAAAAAGAAATTAGAGGTAAAATAAAAAAAATAATTAAAAAGGTGAAGTTGAATGTAATTAAAATAAAACAATTTATTTATATTAGATATTCAGAAAGTAAAAATCATTACTCCTGCAAAAAGCATCCTTGTTTGGGCAAAGTTTAATCAACATTAGCATTATTTATAAATATTAAACTTATGGATTTTCTCAAACACAGATTTTTTTTTATGATCAACAATACAAACACCAATCGAATTTATTTCCATTTGAGAATTAAAAAAAAAAAATCTACCCCAATTTTTTTTTTGTTTTGTTTCTTAAAATGAGTTATAATGTTAGAATAAAAATATTCAAATATAAATTTTATATACATTATTTTGGGGTAGTGGTTGACATCTTTTCTGAATTCTATTTGTAAAAACTTCTTCAAAATATCCAGAGAATTCTGACAAAGTAAAAGAAAGAAAGAAATTACAGACAGACCACAGCAAAAACCCAATCAAAGAAAAAAAATCATCAGAAAAACTAAAAGGGAAATATAGAAATGAATGACAGTGTTTATATATAAAATGACCAGCTACTCTTGTTTTCCAAGTACATCTCTCTGCTCAAGTGGTTAGCAAATCCCTGTTGCAGACGTCTGTTCAGGCATATTTGTGTTTATCCAACACTCAGAGAGCCCATCTGTGGTTTATACTGCAACTATGCTAAGTGGACTTCAGCTACAGTTTCTGGGAGAGAGTGAATAACCTGTCATGATCAAATTTTTTTGTCTACCCAATTTAACTCGTATGGATTGGGTAAACATATGTTATGGCTTTCAGACACTTTCCAAATCACCCCAGACCAATAACATCGAGAAGTCACCTCCTGACAAATCAACCATCATGAAACTTGACCCCCCCAGTCTCATGGTTTGGAAGTGAATATTCTAACCATTTGGACATGCACTATTCGCTTGAAGATGAAATGGAACTAATGCTTTTAATTTAATTGCAAAATTAAATTCGGGGTTTTTAGGTTCTATTTTTGAAACATGGTTGGAACTGTGTAGTGAAAAAAAACATATTTTAAATCAATTAATTTATAATATTAATGCCCTGTAAATTTACATTGAGCACTATTTTGTAAAAATAAAATATCTATAAGAACACGGATTTTATATCTTACTGTTCTTTCTTTATATATATATATATATATATATATATATATATATATATACACACACACACAGAGAGCGGAACCTCAATTTAATGGACTTAAAGGGGCGAGTTGTCCGTTAATTTGAAGCACTTTTTTCCTAGCCTAAAAACATGCAGTACAGTATAAAATTATTGTAAATAAAAGGAAATACAGTATATATGTATGTGTATTTTATTTTTAAGTTACTATATACGTTTAATTAAAGTTTGAAAGTTAAATCCAGAGTCTGTTGGCTCCAGGACCATTAATTCAAAGTTTTACTAATATATATATCATAAAAGACAAAAGAAAAACATCCTCTGATGGACTTATCAGGGCAAATGTAAGGATTTTATTTTGTGACATTATATCAGTCATATACACACTGAGTCGATCATGTATCTCTTGATATGACTAACGTGACAAATCCCCCCCACACACACATTAGGTTGCCATTTCTTTCTGCAGTAGCCATCCAAGGCTATAGAACCTGGTCTGTCTTGTTATTTACCCATACCTGGGGGGAGAAGAGGATTCATACCTTTCCCAAGGGTATTAGCATGTAAGTGAATATAATGGATTTGACTGGAATTTGAACTCGGCTCTCTGATTCCTCAATCAGAGCTGCTATCCATTACTCCACCATTCCTCCCTGACATTATAGAGAAAGAGCAAAATTGTTATTGAATTTTCAAAATTTTTACGTATAGGAGTATTGATGAATATTCATCTAAATACTAATTTGCATATTATATATAAAAATCACCTACTCATTTTTATTTATTAGATATTGAAATGTATCACTTTATGTCTTCCATAAACTTGCATGACTTTTCCATTAACTTGATGAATATTAGAAATAACAGTAGATATATGGCTGGCAATTTTTCTCTATTAAAGAAATAAAATAAAAAAAAAAAAAAAAAAAAAAAATGATATTTGTTCAGTATTTAAATAAAAATATTCATTGTGACTAATGACACTTCTGTTAATCTGAGTTCCAGAATGTATCTGAGAAAGTAAGGTCATTGTGACATAGTGGAAGTCAAGAATTATAGTTCAAGTCACTGAAAGTGTTTAACACTAAAAAAATGATGCAAATAGATTCATAGAAATCTAGGTGTCTAGTTCACAAGAACAATTCATCAATCTTTTCAATATTTTAATATTTGGCATAATATTTGATTAATATTTGAAGAGACTCAAGGCGACAGAGATGTAGTTCTACAGAAGGATGCTTAGCAACGATGAGGTCTTAGAGAGGATGCAAACAAGGAGGAGGCTTATACTTAATATCAGGAAGAGGCAGCTGAAGTTTCTGGAACATGTAACAAGGAAGGAGGGGGCCTGGAGAACCTGATACTCACAGGTTGAAAAGAGGGGAAAAGAGACAAGGGAAAACAATGCATGACATACCTAGTGGGCTTAAGCAAGTGGATGACAGAACATAGTCTGGGGGAGGTGGCAGAGGGATGGATCTTGTTGAGAGTTGATAGAGATAGAGAGAAGTGGAGAGCCATGATCGTCTACATCCTGAAAGGACACGGCACATAAAAAGAAAGAATATTGGGCAACACAAGAAAAGAATGGTTTATCTCTCACACATAAATATATAAAAGATTTTTTTGTCTGTAATGAAAAACTTTTTGCTTTACTCAACTTATCTCCCTTACACTGGCAATACAAGTTAGGGTTTTTATGACAAAGTTTCCAAGATGTTTATGAAGCCATGATACTAATACTACTATAGACTTATACTATTAAAAATGATATATTTCGAGCAAAATAAATAATAACAATATGATATAAAAAATAAATACTGACAGAAAAAAACTTAACGCAAACTTAAAAGGATGCTTATTTTTGCAATATTTTTATCGCAATTTAAAATGACATTAAAATAAATTACATCCAGCAATTATTTGAACTCCAGCTCAAAAATTCTGACAGCCTGTTATCCTTAACAAAATTGACAAGGCTTGAAAATACAAAAAATTCTGTCTGAATACTCCAGATTGTTCCATCAGTCAGAATAACAAAATCTTTGAAAATATTCTCATCAATAAACTTAATTCTGAGGGACATATTTAAACTTTGTGAGTTTTTATTTGTATAAAGTTATAAATCCTTTGATTAGTTAGAATTTATAACTGGCCTGTCAAGATTAACAACAGGTGTAACAGCATTTTTACTGTTACTTTGAGCATAATGGTGGTCTATACAAAAAATAAAATCACTAGAGCTTAAGTTATAACCTGGTCTGCTGCATTCACTTTCACACTAATGTTCTTTGAAAAGAAATGAATCCTTCCTCTCCTCTGCTCACAGTTATAGTTTAAATTGCAAGGTACATGTAGCCTTGAAAGAGAACAACAAATACAGAACTGGAGAATCCACTAACTTTGTTGAGTTATGTCAATGAAGAGACAAGAAAGACGAAGAAATGGAAAGCCATGATCAATTTTCTGAAGGGATAAAGCAAAAAAAAAAAAAAAAAAAAAAAATTGCCTGTACAAGATAGTTTCAGAGTGTGGTTTACCCACTTTTGATCCATTTTTGTAACATGCTAGAAAGGTGTTACTCTCAACCCCAGACTATAGCTGGGTGATAAGTATATAGATTTTCACCTTTGCCAAAAAGTATTTGTGCTAATTTAACAAAGTCTCAAGCAAAATAGAAACTCCAAGAAACCTGCTACTAACAATCAGCTCAACAGAGGATTTTTTTTTAGTGGGGGGTTGTGGTTTTACAAAAGGAAGATGAGAATACCATGGATGGCGCATATGAAAAAAATAAATGAAGTTTTAAGTAAAAGTTTTCCAGAAAATTCTAACACAAAGCAATGAAAGAAATGTAGTATAAAATAAGATTTATAGCAAAACTTACAAAGTTGTTGACAAAACAAGATCCAGAAATTCAGTCAAATAGATTATGGTAACTTAGATAATTTATTGGCAACTTTCCATTATCTGCCGACTCATTATTTAAAAATGTTAAGTGCATTATTAAAAAAAAACAAAAAAACAAAAACAAACTAGTATGCAACTGTAAGCATTCTGAAAGCAAAGGAAATATTTGTCACAGATTACTTCCACAATGCAGTGAAAAAATCATTTTAAGTTCAGACTCGATTATCAGGTACAATCTCACAAATCACAATGCACGTAACCAGTCAGAAAAAAATAACTCCCTCTCTGACGAACACAGTAGCCAAAATACACAAATTTTCCCTGATTTGAGAACACCAACTGCTTTTATCGGCAGAGCATTTTTTTCCATTTGTCGACAACTGGGAGAGGACACCCAATTTTTGCATATCAAAATACTTCTATAGCAACTCCTACAACGGACTTGTTTTTAATTTAAATATTCCATCTTCAGCATGTCATGCAGATTACATGCCCTTTTTTTTGGTAAGTAATTTTCTTTTTCGCCACATTTTCTGTCGTAGGATACATTCGACACGCTGTCACTTGGTTTGAGGAGGTAAGTCGCCGTTTTCTTCGCTATAGCAATAAAGTATTATTTTTTTTCAGAATTACACTAATATTTATAGACTGAAAATCTAATGGAAATAAAACAAATATCCTTAACATTAAATAAAAGCCATGCATGTTTTAATCAAAAGCTAATCATTAATCCAACTGATTTTTCCCTAAAGAGTGCCATGTTAATTTTAATGCTACAAAAAAAAAAAAAAAAAAAAACAAACAAACAAAAAAAACAAAAAAACAAACAAAAAAAACAAAAAAAGCCCCAAAAAACAAAAAAACTAAACTGCTCTCTTTTAATCATCAGCAAGAATCTTTTTTACCTTCCATCAGCATAACTGATGTGAACCTTCAGGAGAGGGACTCATTGTGCCTTCTCAGATTAATGTTTTCAGCTGACATGAAGTAGAAAGTGTATATTGAATCAATTGCTAAGTCTGTAGCCAAGAATATTGGTTCACTATATCATGATAGATCCAGGAGAGGAAAATTGTCTATTTTACATATTTATAAGTCTACCATTTGTCCATACATTGAATATTGCTGCTACATCTGGTCTGGTGCTCCTGCTATATATTTAGAGATTCTTGATAAAATACAAAGAATCTGCAATATTATTGGTCCTGACCAGGCATCTCAGATTCGGTCTATTTCCCACTACCATAACAAAGCTTCTCTGTACCTTTTCTATAAATACTTTCATGGTAATTGTTCTAACGAACTTTCCTCTATAGTATGAATTTAAGTTCAGTACTAGATTGGCAGCAAGGTCTCCTGATTTTACAGTTGAAATGGCTAGATTTTAACCTTAAGTTCTATGCTAACACTTATTTTATCACATTTCTTGCTGGTGGAACACTCTTCTGGTCTCTTTCTTTCCAGTGAACTTTGATCTTCAAAAATTTAAATGCAATGTCAATCATTATCTTCAGTCTTCTTAATTCTTGTTTTTTTAATGTCCTCTCTCTCCTTAATAGTAGTTTCTTCTCATATTCTCTAACACTCAGTAACCTCTTGTCTCTGAATGGTTTTATTGCCTTGCTTGGATAAAATAATTAAAAAAAAAAAAAAAAAAAAAAAAAAACTCATTAATTCAAGTTTAGGTACTTGTGCACTTTAGAGACCAATTATATACTTACAATTTTTTTTTAAATCAAAAACTAATTGTTTTGAGCCATATAATCAAAGATCGTAAATAATTCTGAAGAAAAAAACTCTTGAACGTAAAATTAGAGCATGTGCTTCAATGAGAATATTTAGTTCAATTTGATTTTTTTTATATAGCTTAATCCTTTGAGCTAAAGCCAAAACATTTTGAATTTTAGGAATAATTCTTTTTTGCTACTGAATATTTCATTAACAATTTATGAGAATAACAATGATTTATCCAGATACAATTTCTACTATTTAACCCATAACTGGGGGAGGATATGAATTCACACTTTACCCAAGGGTATTTGCACATAATTTAATGTAATGAACCCAACTGGAATTTGAACTCCACTCTCCAATTTCTCATTCAAAGCAGCTATCCATTACACCACCCACACCTCCACTGAGAATATGTAGGTTTATGTAAATGTACACAAGGAAGAGAGTTTAAAATTTAGATTAGATCCTTTTACAAATTTGTCATTTATGAAAAGCTAAAAAGTTCTCAGCCTGAACAAAAAGAGTATTCAAATGTTTTTAAATAAAAAATTTAAAATAAAAAAATTCTTCGAAATAAAGGGTTAAAAAAAAAAAAAAAAAAAAAAAAAAAAAAAGAAAAAACTTAAATGAAAAGAAAAAATTTAAAAGAAAAGAAAAAACATTTTTAAATGAGAAAAAATTTAGATAAAAAATAACTAAATGGAAAAAAAAAATATAACTACTTATATTTTAGCCATACTGATGTAAATTAATTTAGGTATATCAACTGATCTTTAGAAAATCCCATATGCCTAAATGTAAATAAATATAATATAAACTTTACAGGTTTCTGCTGTTAATATTCTCAATCTAAATTACAGGATAATCTTAAAAACAACTGCATCATTAAACATTCAACTAACCAAATAATCACTTATATAACCCACAGTTATTTGAGGTCAAGAGGAGAAACTAATCTTATTTTTTTTTTTAAATTCCAAGGTCAGATCTTTTTTAGTGCCACAGCACTTTAGTTTCATTAATTACTTATTCTTTAGTTATCAACTAAGCTTTTCAGCGAATTCTTTCTTTCTTTTTTTATATATATATATATATATATATATATATATATATATATAAAACTTGAATTACATATTTAGTTTGACTAATAAAGAAAAAATAATTAAGTAATTTAGTGTAGAAAATATTATTTATAAAAAGTGTGAAGCAAGGGTAAATGTTTGTAAAGCTCTATTCTCGGTTATTCTGGGACAAATACCCTCACCATTGTGCAGGTTATGTTTCCAGATCGATTTTTTTTTTTACAAAAAGGTTCACCCTGTACAAGGCCCAAGGGCCACTCAAGGTAGAGGATTATGTTAAGGGGTAGTTTATATGGATAAGAGAAGATAACGGTTAATTCTAGACTTCAAAAGGTTAAGATTGTAGTGATTGGAGAAAGATCGTCTTGGGAGTCTGTTCCACAGGGAAATGGTTCACAGGAAGAAGTGGGACTTATTTCTTGCCGATGGAATACAGAGGGAATGTGGGTGGTTTGCTACAATGTAAGTGGCATGGCGGGTTCAAGCTGTGAAGGATAGACCTGGCAGAATGAAGGAATGTAGTCCATCTGAACACTTTCTAAAGAAGTAATGAGCAGTGAGAGACTTGTCACACCTGACCTGAGTGAGAGTGAGGGAGGGAGAGAGCAAGAGAGGGAGGGAGAGAGGAGAGAGGCGAGAGGAAGAGAGATAGAAAGGAGAGGGAGAGAGAGAGCGAGCGGAAAGAGAGGGAGAGGGAGGAAAGAAGGAGAGAGAGAGCGAGAGAGGGAGAGAGAGAGAGAGGGAGAGAGGGAGAGAGCGAGAGAGGGAGAGAGAGAGCGAGAGAGAGAGAGAGAGAGAGCGATTGGAGGGTAGAAAATAATTCTTCTCCAACAAGGACTCAGAGATGCTTTTGAACATTGGAAGCTCCCACCAAAAATATGGCAACAGTACTCTATTTTTGGCTTGATCTGGCACTTATAAAGGTAGAGGATAGCATAAGGAGTCAGTAGTTAGAGGGAGCCAATCATTTTACCTGCATCTTTAGCAATGGATTGTATATAAGAGTTCCACTTGACGTTGGGTGTAAGTTTGAGGCCCAATATTCTCTCAAGGTATGGTGCCTCCTCGAGATTGGCAGTAGTTCAGCTTTGCTTTCTGTAATTTATGTTATTCTTAGTCAACTCCAGAAACAATTCACAAGTTTTACTTAATGGTTCCAAATTACAAAATTTTTATTGTTAGCAATTGTGAGATGCTGAAGAGAAACTAAACCGCTTCCTCTGAGCGAGAAAATTCAAAGTTCTTTAATTTATGAAAAAAATAAAATACATAAGTAAAAATATTTACATTATTCGGACTATTGTCCTCATTTTTGTCACCATATTTATTACAACGTTTTAGCCATTGTACGCTCCGGCCTTCTTCAGGTGGTTGGAATATCGAACTGAGGACACATGGCACAGTGGTTAAAGGCGTTGGTTAGATCCGGTGACAAGACCCAAAGAGTGCGAGTTCAATACCCGGTCAAGGCAGTGGAGAACTTTCAGAGGAAAATTAACAGGAGATAACTGACATCCATTAAACATGGCACGTGGAACTAGAATAGTCTACCCCAGTGAGTGAAATAAAGGGTTCAGTTGGACATTCCAACCACCTGAAGAATGCCAGAGCATACAACGGCCAAAACGTAATAAATATGGTGACAAAGATGAGACAATAGTTCGAATAATGTACATAATACCTCATCTCAAAAATAGACAGATACGCAAGTAAAAATCTTATTCTGAACATACCAAAATCCATTTTAACAAATAATTTTCAATCCCAATCTTCTTTGTGCGACATGTTCCTTCTTATTCTGTCGCAGATTTATAAATTAAATATATATTTCAGCACTATCTGATGTTTCAAGAATTATTTCTATATGCAGTGCCCCTTCACAATGTGGACGACCACAGCTCTCCACAACTTCCTGTCCTTTGTAGCTCTTATTGTGTTTTTGCTAAATCTCGTAATCCCTGTTCTGCCAACCATTTGCACAAGTAGGTTATTCATTGCTTTCCTTTATCCCTCTTGCCTTCAATATATCCTGTGTGTCAAATTCTCCAAGCCCACTTTCCTCATTATGTACCCTAGAAATTTCAACTACCACTTTTTGATTCTAAGTATAAGCATCCTTTTCTGTTTCCATAAGGAAAAGGAAGGTATCAGAACATAGCCCCTCCCATCAGAGATATTATCTTCCCTTTAAATATGAAATATCTATATAATTAGTACTATAATTACTTTCCTTCTGAATTAGCATGTTTGTAAAGCACCAAAAAGAAAATATTGAAGTTATATCCACTTTAAAAGAGTAAATGACTAATAAAACTCAAGGAGGAAGCCAGCATGTCTATTTTCCAAATCCATCTTTTCTCCTTTCACCTACTTTTTTCATTTTTATCTAGCTTTCTTACTTACCCTCTACCTTTTCACTTTTGTCCCCATCTCTTCACCATTTTCATTTGCTTTTCTTTTATCTCCAGCTTTTATTATTATTATTATTAACCTATAGGTTTCCTCCTCACCTCCTTCCTTGCTTGCTATCCTGAATTAGAGTTTGTGAGAATATCGGAGAAAGAGAAAAGAAAAATATCGGAGAGAGAGAGAGATATATAAAATATATGTTTAATAGTTGCAATATTTATAGGGGAAGGGTGCTGAATATCTGAGAGAGAAACAAACAGTGTGGACATAGGAATCAACTCACATCACATGCATGATGACTGTCAATGTCATATCTTCAGATCATATATCACTACTCCATGCTCAGGTACACACACATGCATATAACTGGAGGACAAGTCCATTTTCCACTTCTTATAAACTCCATATCATTATATAATATATATATATAATATATATAGATATATATATATAATATATATATATATATATATATATATATAATATATATATATATATATATATATATATATATATATATATATATATATAATATAATATATATATATAATATATATATATATATATATATATATATATATATATATATATATATATATATATATATATATATATATATATATATATATATATATATATATATATATATATATATATATATATATATATATATATATATATATATATATATATATATATATATATATATATATATATATATATATATATATATATATATATATATATATATATATATATATATATGACATGGGGTTTATGAGAAGTGGAAACCAACTAGTCCTCCACAGTTCTTTTGTTTAGGGCTTATGTTTTAGGTTATTTACAGTCCTTACTATTAGTATACTCCCCCGACCATATTTTCCTCAGTTCAACATTTTGATATTTGAATCAAAGTTTCTTATATTGGAGGTGATAATTTGATTGTATCAATACATATGTAAATCCCATCATTATTTTTAAGATAATTATGCTAATTTATTTTAACATTGCAGGCTAGGAATTTTCTTGGTTATTTTAGCCAACACTGTCTGCCACCTGTTGTTCTCACTAAGTTTTACAATGCCTAACAATGAATTTAAATGCTTTGATATCCGAGAAAAGTTTAAAAAAAACAAAAAAAACCAATACTTCATATCTAACATGTCAAACGTAAGTTTATAAAAAAAAAAAAATTAATAAGCAAATTTGTTAGAAGAGTTAAGAAGCAGATGGCAAGGATTGATCTTATTATACGAGTGAATGGTTTAACAAGACTAATTTCTTGGACAGACATTTCAAATCAGTCTAAACTTTAATTTCATTCACAGAAAACATTTCTCAAACTTAATTAGAAAATTCCGCTTGCACTTAAATTAGGTCAGAAATTAAAGCAATAAAATGACTAATCCTCAGATGATGAGGAGAATCTAATCCTTTAAAATGTATATTATTGGAGAAAGTGTGGGAGGAGTCCAAAAAAAAAAAAAAAAAGTGATCTGATAAAGATTCAGTTGCTTTTATCGCATGTACAGTCCACTGAAAGTGTTGTACTGCTCCAACAACCTAGTTTTCACTATCGAACATTTGAAGGTTTTATAAAAAGCAATCCTCTATTTCTTCTTCACAAATGTACATATGGGATAAGCATTCAGTCCCTTAAAGGCTAGAGTTGAAAGAATTTTGCTTTGACAGGGGGGCAAGTTTGTAAACATGTCAGTTAGATGCAAGAAACCCCTGGAGAACCAATAGCTTATGTTTTCCCTGTCTGGAAACACAAAGATAAGGAGATTTTCAGGCTAGATCCACAGAAATTCAACAAAGATAATCACAAATGAGCGTTTGCTATTTATGGATTATTACATGTACACATTTATAGGCCAAAATAAATAAGAGCAAATTTGGTTTTAATAAATAAAAATATATTTATTTATAAAAATCATGTGTGGGAATCTGAAACAGGGAGAAAAAAAATCATTTATAGTAATATACTGCGGGAAAGAAGAATGTCTAATATTTTTTGAATAAGGAATTAGTGATTAAAATGGATTGATACTAATAAAGAATTTTAGCAGCAGCATTAACATGGTATTAATTACACTCTATGTTAGGATGATAGAATTTTTCAAAGAAAAACAAAATCTATTTGAAATTCAAGGGCCAATTATCAAAAGTTGTTAGTTTTAGAAAAAATTTACACAAGTTTTTTTTTTCAAGTGAGATGCTTTTCATCATCATCCCCTTGATTTTTGTAATTGGGGGGGGGGGGGGTCAAATGCAGAAGCCACACTAAATCTCCTCCACAATAGTCTATCAAAAGCAACCAACAGCAATTCTGGTATAGTCATATCTGTCCATTGTCCAACCAGTTTTTACATTAGTGTCCTCTCCTGCATCCACCTTCAACACTGCCTTGCATGATGGTCTTTTAGGGTTTGACTAATCTTATTATAAAACCCAGATTGTGTGTGTGTGTGTGTGTGTGTGTGTGTGTGTGTGTGTGTGTGTATCTGTACGTTTATATATTGGATCAGATTTCCTACATTTTTCAACCGATTTCAACAAAACTTCACAGGACTGCGTAAAATTAGCTTGCGGTGGTTCTGACGGCGGCAAAAATTGGAAAAACAATTGTTTTTGCATGAAATCAATTTGAAAACATGATAAAACATGATTCTGTCACCAGAATGAAAGGGGGACAATTCATATAGAGTTATACTTATAAAACCCAGGTTGTGTGTGTGCGCGCATTTATATATGACATCGATTTCCTACATTTTTCAACTGATTTCAACAAAACTTCACTTTTTTTTTTGACAGATAGTGTTCTTATTGTCTTGCACACTTTTTTCTTTATTTTTACATTCAGAATGCTTTAAAAATTCCATTTACAAGACAATTGTTTATAATAAAATTCTATTCAATCGGCAGACTCATGATTGAAAACAATGTTTTTGTTTGAGTTTGACCAATTTGTAAAAAAAAAAAAAAATAATTAAGACATGCTTGTCCGTCAACCTTAAACAATAATCTTTGTCAATTTTATTTTTCAGTCTTTATGATGGTCGATACTTGATCTATCGCTTACTGTTACATCCCCAGGCAACGCTGGGCTCTACTGCTAGTAAAATATAAAAATTTAAAAACAGGAAAGAGTGAGATTATATACCCAAAGGATATCCAGTTGTGTGAATGAGTGAGTGAGACTAACTTCAGGACTAAAGATGGCCTGAAAATTGCATTAAACAAACTCTTGCCATTTGGTACTGATCTATATCTACAATGTTTATATTTACATATGCCATATTCCAGATACTGAGCACTTTTAATTCATAAATCTTTCTTATATCTCAATTTCTGAATGCATAACATGCACATGTACTTTAGATTCAACTGACAAATTCTGTAAATTTTTATTTTTCTAATTTTTGAATAACATGCTTAATTCCAAATTTAACATCTTTGAAAAATGGGAAACGTACAATAAAAATGAAGCAGATAGGATGTTAGTTGAATTTGATGAAACTTGTTTAGACATAATAAATGAAATTGAATAAAAAGTCAACAAAATGATAACAATATTGGCAATAAGATTGATAATATTTATTATACTTCTGACTAAATTGAAGCACAAAGAGAAAGATTTTAAAACGAATTTCTCTTCATGCTTCAAAAGACTAAGTTATATAATAAATGCAAAAGACAAGGTTGTACACCTTTTCAACTTTACTCCTATGGACCGTAGCCCAAAATATAACATTTTGGAATCAAGCTGACTCCATGAGCAAATTAAAAACATTCTGGGCTTGATCTGGACCCACAATCATGAAATTTTGGATTCCCAAGTTTTCATTACTGCAATTGTTTTTGGTGAGTTTTTTTTTTGCAACAATTTTTTTTGTATGGTAACAATTTTTATAACGTAGAAATAAATTTCAGAATAATCAAAATTAATTGCGAAATCCAGCAAAAGTCACCCATGAAATATAAATAACTGTTTGTATGGAAAGCAAGGACCTATGTACATCAAATTGTCTTTAAGTGGCAGCAGAAGAATTATTGTTGAACTTTTAGAAGGTGAGCTTAGATATTAATCCAATACTTAAATACAGTGATCAATTTTGAATTCTTCTGTAGTTTATTGTTGCCTATCATATCTACTTCTCCCTCCCAATCATGAGCCCTCCACAAGAGTTAGTTTAAATGCCAACTGATAGAGCAGCTTTTAAGCTAGTATATAATAAATATCATCAATCTTATTGACAATATTGTTATTTTGTTGGCTTTTTATTCCTCAAATTTTATTAATCGGTCTATTAAATCTGCATATTATAAAAAATACATTTGGACATTTTGTTTTAATCTCAAATATATGGAAGCACAGTGGAGTAATGGATAGTGGCTTGGAATGAAGAATTGGAGAGCAGAGTTAGAATTCTAGTTGAATCCATTACATTCACTTATGTGCTAATACCCTTTGGAAAGGTATAAAAAGGGTATAAATTCTCTTCTTCCCCCAGCTATGGGTAAATAGCAGGGCAGACTCAGTTCTATAGCCTTGGATGGCAACTGATCTAGGAGAAGGACAACTCTAAATTCAAAAGGAGGGGCGTTTGGGTACCTTGTGGCACATGGTGCATGAGGTCTCTGTATTCGGCTCTTCAAAAAGTGTGATTGGTCATGTACAAAACCATCACCACTATAATTGAATCATATGTGCTGGTTTCTAGGAACTGAGGTGCCTGACCCTCAGAAGTCGTAAAAGGTTCCCTGATAGGCGTGGGACAACAGCCTGTGTCAATCAACGAGAGGAGAGTTCACAATAGGTATATATTTAAGTTAAGAAAAACTTGGTAATCCGTATGGGTAGTCCCAAGGAGTATGAAATCCTGAGAGCTCAATGTAATTTCACCAGAGCCCTTTTAAGGGATGCTGGATCATCAGATAACACTTCTAAAAATGAAATGAAAGAAGTCAAAAGTATGAATTTTCATTTCATCTTTTATTTCATTTTTGGAAGTGTTATCTGATGATCCAGCATCCCTTAAAAGGGGCTCTGGTGAAATAAATTATTATAATGGAACCTTAACGTGGTCTGTTTTTCTTTAAAATATATATTTTGCAACTTCAGTTCTCAAATGTCTCACATGTTGAACAAATTGGTTTTCAAACAGAAAATTTGAGATGAAAATACCTCAGTTCTTGCACAACATTACCGAATCTCTGAGACGACCACCATGTTGTATACATCCGTGTGTTGTGGAGTGCTTTTCTTTTCAAATTTTATTGTACTATGACTTTTTCTACATTGATTCCTATTGGTAAAATAGTTTCGGGTTACAAACAGCCTTCAGGAACAAATTAAATTCGTGAACTGAGGTTCCAGTGTATATATAAATAAATAAATTCTGATGGTAGTCAGAATGTTAATGTGTCAACTTAGTACCCAAACGCAATCATTTAGTATGTAAAATATAGGATAATTTTTCTAGAGATTTTAGAAACAAAAATGCACCTTATGTGGTAAAAAAATACAGTATGTCCATCTGTCCCACCCCCAGATGCAAGTCTGTGGGATACCAAAAGAGTGATTAAATACAGAGATAATGAAAGAAGTCCAATATAAGACACTATGAATTTAAAGAAAATAAAAAATATTATGCTCAATGATTTTCAGAATGCAGAAAGCAATAAGTAATCTTTAGGGAAATAAGAAAAGTTTATGCAGCCGCACTTAAAGCAGAGAAGAGGAAATTTATCAAACATAAACCGAGGGGGGTAAGTAATGACAGAAAAGTTTTACTTATTCCCCACCAGGAAAGAAATCTATATCCTTAAGATAACAGTGATAGATAGAATCAATTCATTTTCCTAGAGGAATTTCTGCTTAGGTCAACAAGTTAGGCTTTATTGATGTAGGAGAAAAATAATACTACATCTATTTATCTAATATAAATGGCAAATAATTGGAACACTGTTATTTCAACCATTTCATCTAAGTGATGAGTCTAGCCTGATCAAGTTTCATAATTGAGGTTAAATAAACAGCATAGTTGTCCAAATAACAAATATACAGTGTATGTAGAGTGATCCCAATTATATAAGTTATATATTCACATATTATTCAGGTGAACAGTTTACCTGTTATAAACAAAAAATAAATGAAATGGAAAAAAAAAAAAAAAAAATGAGTTTCATCTTAATTTTCTTTATTTTTTTTTTTTTTTTTTAATTTCTTTATTTTTTTATTTTTACACATCCTAAACAGGAAACTAAATAATCATGTATTAATGACAGGATAATTGCAGACATATTTATCATATTTAACAAAATACTATTTCTACACTATCAAAAGCGACCACTGCACAGAAATTGAGAAAATTGTCTTTGAATAGTGTTCTTCTGATGCAGGAAAGTGTTCTTCACAGACATGCATTTTAAATAAGGTGTAGATTTCTTTGGTAACAAAGAAAAGAGCACCAAGCTGCTACATGACATCTGTCCTCCTTTACGACAGCGAATGTTGGATGGACTCCTAAAAGTTGAAGAAGAGACAGAGGTATGGTTCTACAGAAGGATGCTAAGGATGTTGTGGACTGAGTGTGTGAGCAATAATGAGGTTTTGAAGAGGATGCAAACAAGAAGGAAGCTTACACTTAACATCAGGAAGAGGCGGCTAAAGTTTCTGGGACATGTAATGAGAAAGAGAGAGAAGGGAGAGAGAGAAGGGAAAGAGAGAGAGAAGGGAAAGAGAGAGAGAAGGGAAAGAGAGAAAGAAGGGAGAGAAAAAGAAGGGAGAGAGAGAGAGAAGAGAGAGAGAGAGAGAAGGAGAGAGAGAAGGAGGAGAGAGAGAGAGAGAAGGGAGAGAGAGAGAGAAGGAGAGAGAGAGAAGGGAGAGAGAAGAAGAGAGAGAGAGAAGGAGAAGGGAGAAGAGAAGGAGAAGAAGGGAGAGAGAAAAGAGAGAGAGAGAGAGAAGGGAAAGAGAGAGAGAGAGAGAAGGGAAAGAGAGAGAGAGAGAGAGAAGGAAAGAGAGAGAGAAAGAGAGAGAAGGGAAAGAGAGAGAGAGAGAGATTTCTGACAGAGAGAGAGAGAGAAGGGAAAGAGAGAGAGAGAGAGAAGGGAAAGATAGAGAGAGAGAGAAAAAAGAAATAATGACAAATATATTTTTGAATGACAGAACATGGCTTGGAAGTAGCAAAGGACAAATTTTTCGAGAGCTTTTTTATTTTTTTTATTTGGGACATGGAACAAAAAAAGGTACTGTATATAAGTAAAGTTTTCATAATTTTTTTTTTTGCAAAGATTTTTTGCACAAACAATTTTTTTTTTTTTGAAAAGGTTAAAATCATATAAATGACTTACATTGTTAAATCTTTTTTTTCTGGAGGGGTTAAAATTTATGCAAATTCCAGGGCAGTATATACATGAGTATATATGGTATATAGGCAACAAGAATTCTTTCAGATGAGTTTGTTGAATAATATGGAGTTCTGTCCGATTTTTTTTTTTTAAGCAGTTTCAAATGAAAAAAAACTTTATGGAGGAGAAAAAATAAATAAGGAGTAGATGACTGATTTTCTTTGAATTTTAAAAGATCGTATTTGATAGGAAACAAAGAAGCCAGAATCAACACATGAAAAGTGCAATAGAAGAAACTATTAGCATACAACTTGTGTGTGTGTTGTATATATATATATATATATATATATATATATATATATATATATATATATATATTTCTTCAAACAAGATTTGTTGAATAATAAAAAAAAAAAAGAAATACATGTAAAAATTCAGCTTGATTGTTATAAATGATGTCAGATTATGGAATTTTAATTATATGACACACACACAAAAAAAAAAAAAAAAAAAAAAAAAAAAAAAAATGAATGAAAAAAAAAAAAAAAAAAATTAAAATGATTTATAAAAAAAGAAAAAATTTGAAAACAAAGTTTTAAAAAAAAGAACAGGTTGATTTATTTTTTTTTTTCAAAAAATACTTTTCTTTGATTTCAAAATAATTTGTAAAATATATATATATATATATATATATATAAAAATATGTTTTTTTGTTAGTGTTCTAACACCATCAAATTTACCATTGTATTTATGAAAATGATTATTTGAAATTACCATTGACAAGCAAACCACATTTTTTTTGAAATTTAGATTAAACGTTTGGAAACTTTTGATTCATAGATATATATATATATATAAATGTATCAATATATATTACTTATACATCATACCTACACCAGAAAAACAATGTATAGTGGATAAAAATAAAATTAGATTTAGGTCAATTTGATATTTAATTTTATTATATATATATATATATATATATATATTTGAGAGAGAGAGAAGAGGAGGTTTTAGTTTTTATTTTAAAATATATATTTTATAAAGATATTTTCAAAATATTGGTTCAAATGTATTTTTTTTTTTTTATTTTAAAAATATATATTATACACTTTTTTCCATAATTCAAATGTAGATTTTTTTTTTTATTTTAAAATATATATTATACACTTTTTTTTCCATAATTCAAATGTAGATTTTTTTTTTATTTTAAAATATATATTATACACTATTTTCCATAATTCAAATGTAGAGATTTTTTTATTTTAAAATATATTACTATTTTTTCCATAATTCAAATGTAGATTTTTTTTTTTTAAAATATATATTATACACTATTTTCCATAATTCAAATGTAGATTTTTTTTTATTTTAAAATATATTATAACTATTTTCCATAATTCAAATGTAGATTTTTTTTTTTTTAAAATATATATTATACAACTATTTTCCATAATTCAAATGTAGATTTTTTTTATTTTAAAATATATATTATACACTATTTTCCATAATTCAAATGTAGATTTTTTTTTTTTTATTTTAAAATATATATTATACACTATTTTCCATAATTCAAATGTAGATTTTTTTTTATTTTAAAATATATATTATACACTATTTTCCATAATTCAAATGTAGATTTTTTTTATTTTAAAATATATATTATACACTATTTTCCATAATTCAAATGTAGATTTTTTTTTTTTTTTTAAAATATATATTATACACTATTTCCATAATTCAAATGTAGATTTTTTTTTATTTTAAAATATATATTAACACTATTTTCCATAATTCAAATGTAGATTTTTTTTTTTAAAAATATATATTATACACTATTTTCCATAATTCAAATGTAGATTTTTTTTATTTTAAAATATATATTATACACTATTTTCCATAATTCAAAAGAGATTTTTTTATTTTAAAAAATATATTTATAACTATTTTCCATAATTCAAATGTAGATTTTTTTTTATTTTAAAATATATATTATACACTATTTTCCATAATTCAAATGTAGATTTTTTTTTTATTTTAAAATATATATTATACACTATTTTCCATAATTCAAATGTAGATTTTTTTTATTTTAAAATATATATTATACACTATTTTCCATAATTCAAATGTAGATTTTTTTTTATTTTAAAATATATATTATACACTATTTTCCATAATTCAAATGTAGATTTTTTTTTTTAAAATATATATTATACACTATTTTCCATAATTCAAATGTAGATTTTTTTTATTTTAAAATATATATTATACACTATTTTCCATAATTCAAATGTAGATTTTTTTTATTTTAAAATATATATTATACACTATTTTCCATAATTCAAATGTAGATTTTTTTTTTTTATTTTAAAATATATATTATACACTATTTTCCATAATTCAAATGTAGATTTTTTTTTTTTTTTTATTTTAAAATATATATTATATACTATTTTCCATAATTCAAATGTAGATTTTTTTTTTATTTTAAAAATATATTATACACTATTTTCCATAATTCAAATGTAGATTTTTTTTATTTTAAAATATATATTATACACTATTTTCCATAATTCAAATGTAGATTTTTTTTTTTTTTATTTTCCATAAAAATATATATTATACACTATTTTCCATAATTCAAATGTAGATTTTTTTTATTTTAAAATATATATTATACACTATTTTCCATAATTCAAATGTAGATTTTTTTTTATTTAAAATATATATTATACACTATTTTCCATAATTCAAATGTAGATTTTTTTTTTTTATTTTAAAATATATATTATACACTATTTTCCATAATTCAAATGTAGATTTTTTTATTTTTAAAATATATATTATACACTATTTTCCATAATTCAAATGTAGATTTTTTTTATTTTAAAATATATATTATACAATTATTTTCCATAATTCAAATGTAGATTTTTTTTATTTTAAAATATATATTATACACTATTTTCCATAATTCAAATGTAGATTTTTTTTTTATTTTAAAATATATATTATACACTATTTTCCATAATTCAAATGTAGATTTTTTTTATTTTAAAATATATATTATACACTATTTTCCATAATTCAAATGTAGATTTTTTTATTTTAAAATATATATTATACACTATTTTCCATAATTCAAATGTAGATTTTTTTTTTTATTTTAAAATATATATTATACACTATTTTCCATAATTCAAATGTAGATTTTTTTTTTTTAAAATATATATTATACACTATTTTCCATAATTCAAATGTAGATTTTTTTTTTATTTTAAAATATATATTATACACTATTTTCCATAATTCAAATGTAATTTTTTTTTTTTATTTTAAAATATATATTATACACTATTTTCCATAATTCAAATGTAGATTTTTTTTTATTTTAAAATATATATTATACATATTTTCCATAATTCAAATGTAGATTTTTTTTTTATTTTAAATATATATTATACACTATTTTCCATAATTCAAATGTAGATTTTTTATTTTAAAATATATATTATACACTATTTTCCATAATTCAAATGTAGATTTTTTTTATTTTAAAATATATATTATACACTATTTTCCATAATTCAAATGTAGATTTTTTTTTTATTTTTAAAATATATATTATACACTATTTTCCATAATTCAAATGTAGATTTTTTTTTATTTTAAAATATATATTATACACTATTTTCCATAATTCAAATGTAGATTTTTTTTTTTTATTTAAAATATATATTATACACTATTTTCCATAATTCAAATGTAGATTTTTTTTTTTTATTTTAAAATATATATTATACACTATTTTCCATAATTCAAATGTATTTTTTTTTTTATTTTAAAATATATATTATACACTATTTTCCATAATTCAAATGTAGATTTTTTTTTTATTTTAAAATATATATATACTATTTTCCATAATTCAAATGTATTTTTTTTTTTTATTTTAAAATATATATTATACACTATTTTCCATAATTCAAATGTAGATTTTTTTTTATTTTAAAATATATATTATACACTATTTTCCATAATTCAAATGTAGATTTTTTTTTTATTTTAAAATATATATTATACACTATTTTCCATAATTCAAATGTAGATTTTTTTTTTTATTTTAAAATATATATTATACACTATTTTCCATAATTCAAATGTAGATTTTTTTTTTTTATTTTAAAATATATATTATACACTATTTTCCATAATTCAAATGTAGATTTTTTTTTTTTTTAAAAATATATTATACACTATTTTCCATAATTCAAATGTAGATTTTTTTTATTTTAAAATATATATTATACACTATTTTCCATAATTCAAATGTAGATTTTTTTTTTATTTTAAAATATATATTATACACTATTTTCCATAATTCAAATGTAGATTTTTTTTATTTAAAAATATATATTATACACTATTTTCCATAATTCAAATGTAGATTTTTTTTATTTTAAAATATATATTATACACTATTTTCCATAATTCAAATGTAGATTTTTTTTTATTTTAAATATATATTATACACTATTTTCCATAATTCAAATGTAGATTTTTTTTTTATTTTAAAATATATATTATACACTATTTTCCATAATTCAAATGTAATTTTTTTTTTTTTTAAAATATATATTATACACTATTTTCCATAATTCAAATGTAGATTTTTTTTATTTTAAAATATATATTATACACTATTTTCCATAATTCAAATGTAGATTTTTTTTTATTTTAAAATATATATTATACACTATTTTCCATAATTCAAATGTATTTTTTTTTTATTTTAAAATATATAAATTTTCCATAATTCAAATGTTTTTTTTTTATTTTAAAATATATATTATACACTATTTTATAATTCAAATGTAGATTTTTTTTTATTTATTTTTAAAATATATATTATACACTTTTCCATAATTCAAATGTAGATTTTTTTTTATTTTAAAATATATATTACACTATTTTATAATTCAAATGTAGATTTTTTTTTTATTTTAAAATATATATTATATAATTATTTTCCATAATTCAAATGTAGATTTTTTTTTATTTTAAAATATATATTATACACTATTTTCCATAATTCAAATGTAGATTTTTTTTTTATTTAAAAATATATATTATACACTATTTTCCATAATTCAAATGTAGATTTTTTTTTATTTTAAAATATATATTATACTATTTTCCATAATTCAAATGTAGATTTTTTTTTTTTTAAAATATATATTATACACTATTTTCCATAATTCAAATGTAGATTTTTTTTTATTTTAAAATTTTTACATTTTTTTTTTTTCCATTTCAAATGTAAATTTTTTTTTATTTTAAAATATATATTATACACTATTTTCCATAATTCAAATGTAGATTTTTTTTTATTTTAAAATATATATTATACACTATTTTCCATAATTCAAATGTAGATTTTTTTTTATTTTAAAATATATATTATACACTATTTTCCATAATTCAAATGTAGATTTTTTTTTTATTTTAAAATATATATTATACACTATTTTCCATAATTCAAATGTAGATTTTTTTTTTTTTTAAAATATATATTAAATTTTTTTTTTTTTATTTTAAAATATATATTATACACTATTTTCCATAATTCAAATGTAGAATTTTTTTTTTTTATTTTAAAATATATATTATACACTATTTTCCATAATTCAAATGTAGATTTTTTTTTTTTTAAAATATATTTTAAAATAATTCAAATGTATTTTTTTTTATTTTTTTTTATATATTATATATTTCCATAATTCAAATGTAGATTTTTTTTTTTTTTAAAATATATATTATACACTATTTTCCATAATTCAAATGTAGATTTTTTTTTATTTTAAAATATATATTATACACTATTTTCCATAATTCAAATGTAGATTTTTTTTTATTTTAAAATATATATTATACACTATTTTCCATAATTCAAATGTAGATTTTTTTTTTTTTTAAAATATATATTATACACTATTTTCCATAATTCAAATGTAGATTTTTTTTTTATTTTAAAATATATATTATACACTATTTTCCATAATTCAAATGTAGATTTTTTTTTTTATTTTAAAATATATATTATACACTATTTTCCATAATTCAAATGTAGATTTTTTTTTTTTATTTTAAAATATATATTATACACTATTTTCCATAATTCAAATGTAGATTTTTTTTATTTTAAAATATATTATACACTATTTTCCATAATTCAAATGTAGATTTTTTTTTATTTTAAAATATATATTATACACTATTTTCCATAATTCAAATGTAGATTTTTTTTTTATTTTAAAATAAATATATATTTTATATTCATTTTTTTATTTTATTTTCCTATAATTCAAATCTAATTCAAATGTAGATTTTTTTTTTATTTTAAAATATATATTATACACTATTTTTCAAATGTAGATTTTTTTTATTTTAAAATATATATTATACACTATTTTCCATAATTCAAATGTATTTTTTTTTTTATTTTAAAATATATATTATACACTATTTTCCATAATTCAAATGTAGATTTTTTTTTTATTTTAAAATATATATTATACACTATTTTCCATAATTCAAATGTAGGTTTCATGACCTTCAAGTAAAGAGTAGATCTTTCCACATATAAAAATGAATTCTTTTGTGTGGTAGTGATTTAAATGTCTTTCTTGGACTGATTATATATATATATATATATATATATATATATATATATATATGTGGATGATAAATAATATTTGATAATTATATATAACCTTTTATAGGTAGGATATCAAACCAACATATGAAGATTTTATAATAATGACAGAAAGTGATAGTGATACAACAGAGATAAAAACATCTATGGCAAGAAGACCCCCAAAATGTTTCAAGTATCCCTGTGAACAAAGCAAATATCTGAATTTAAAAAGGTGAGTTAATAGCTAACTATATTTTACTGTAAGAAAAAAAAAAATTAAACATTTACTTATCTGTCCCTACTCACATTTTTACAAACATTACAATCTATATAACCGAACAATTTCAAACCAGATTATGTCATACGGTGTACAAGGTTTTTAAGAAAGGACAAATTTGACATCAAACATTAATGTCTTCTTAAATAAATTTAAACAATGTCTTAAGAAAAATATGATTTATGTAAATAAATCCAATTTTACTATCAAACGCCCTGATGAGTGAATACTGTGTAACTTAAGGGATAACATTTACAAGTAAATATTTAGTTTTATTTGTTTCTGTTAAAGCTATTTTTCTTTATATCAAGCACTTTAATTAAAAAGACTTATTTTGTTTTTTGTGAAACACAAAAGATGTTATATATGCGACGTGTCTCTGAGTGGTTAAAAATATCAGTGTTCTAAGCACAAGATTTGGTTTTGAATCTTACTATGATCACTGTCAACCTGGGGGAAACAACTGGGAAATGTCTGTAAAACCATACTACAGGTTAAACTCAAGCCTTACAAGTAAGACTAAGGAGACAAAACTGTTTGGAAGCCATTCAGGGTTGTGCTAGTGAGTCATTGTGAGTAAGGGTTTGCATGTACTGGCCTTGTTTAACTACTGATCATGCCAGATTATATATACTAAAAAAAAGGGATTAGCTTGCAACCCTAAGTTTTCATAAATTCTTAATACTGAGGGAGACCTACTACAAATAAAACTTAGTATACTGCATGCCAAAATGTAAAAAGATGTTTCTTTGAATTAAATTTTTACCAGACACACCAAAAAAGACAGTGAAATTAGCCTAAATAAACCAGTGCCAGAAGTCTTTACAAACATTAAAAGAAAAATATTTAAAATAAACATTAAAACAAGTTACAATATTTTTAAATCTTTAAAGCAGATGTTTTTCATGAAAATGTTTTTGAAGCAAAAGTTACTTTTATAACAAACTCCCAGAGGATAGAGGAATTAAAAATAATAAAAGATACAAGAAAATGACTTAAAAACTAAAATAAAAACACTAAGTACCTTTCCTGAATATAAAGAGTAAAAGGGATTCTAGTAAGCAGTTATTTCCAACAAGTCATCAAGCGAGTCATATAAACAGTGAGCATATTTTAGAAATAGATACAGTTAAGTATACAGTCACTTTCTAGTAACGTTAGATAGTAGTTTGTTTTTTTAATAGCAAATTCAGCATCATCACCCCCACCCACTGAAAGTAAACTCCCTTCTCTGATTTCAAAGTTTAGGACACAAAATAAACAGCAAATTCAAGTTAAATTTTTAATTACTAAAATAAACATTGTATTCATGTCATTTTATATCAGTGATGCAAAAAGTGCAAAAGAGGCACGGTAGAGGAATGGATAGCAGCTCGGATTGAGGAATTTGCGAGCCGAGTTCGAATTCCAGTAGAATCCATTACATTCACTTACGTGTTAATACTCTTGGGAAAGGTATGAATCCTCTTCTCTCTTCAGCTATGGGTAAATAGCAGGACAGACTGGGTTCTATAGCCTTGAATGGCAACTGGTCTACTGCAGAAAGAAATAGCAACCTACTGCAAGGAAAAAAAATCTGCCTCATCAGTCATGTATTGAAAAATACATGATCGCCTAAGCGTGTATCACACATGGCACATAATTGACTGAATGCAAAAAATAAGAGCAGGCCAACCTGTGGCAAAAAACAGAGCAGGACCTTAATTTGAGATAAAGGCTTTTTTTCTTATTGCACCAATTGTCATTATAAAGCTTAGAAACAAAGATTAAAAATTGTTCTGCATTGAACTGATTAGAAAATAAGTTTCATATTCTTTAAAATTTGCTTAAGTGTCAGAAGGTAACTTCTATGGTAAATTTATGTCCTGGATCATACAACACATCACCTTTCACAACAAAACTACTATTACAATGTGAGAGATTTATCACCTATCATCTGTTTATTACTCCAGCATGCTCTTTTGAACAGGAGTCGAGGATTATCCATCGTTTCCTGTTTAGAATTGAGTTTCTAATTCCTTCTTTAGTTTTCACATTTTTTTTCGCTTTCAGTAGCCCTTTACATCTTAGTGGCATTATTGCCTTGCTTGGGGATAATTGATTAAAACAAAAAACGTTTGATTCAGAGATAATTGTAGCAAACTGTACCAATCTGATTATAACTGCAGGCCTGCCTACATCATACCTACTCCATCAAAAATGCAATGCTTAGTGGATGTAGGTCAATTTTTATATTTAAATAAGATTGTTATATCACTGTGTAATAATGACAAAGATAAAAACATCTATGTCAATAAAATGCCAAAAATGTTTTAAGTATCCCTGTGAACAAAGTAAATTTAAAAAAAGTGAGTTAAGAGTTAACTAGATTTTACTTTAAGAAAACAAAAACCCCCCCAAAAAATTTAAAAACAACAAAAAAACAAAAAAACAAAAAAAAACAACAAAAACAAAAAAAACAACAAAAACAAACAAACAAAAAAAACATTTACTTATCAGTCTACTCACATTTTTACAAACATTCTAATCCATATAACTGAACAATTTCAAATCAGATTATGTCATATGGTGTACAATGCCTTTAAGAAAGGACAAATTTTACATCAAACATTGAATTAGTAGTTTGTTTTTTAATAGCAAATTCAGCATTATCATCATCACCCCACCCCATTCTCTGATTTCAAAGTTTAGGACACAAACTTTTTAAAATGTGCTACAAAGCTGGATGCAGTTAACGAGGTTATAGGTCTAATTATATTATATGATCAATTTTTTTAAGAGAAAAAAAAAGAAAAAGAAAAAAAGAGAAAAAAAAAAAAGAGAAAAGAAAAAGAGAAGAGAAAAAAAAAGAGAAAAAAAGAGAAAAAAGAGAAAAAAAGAAAAAAAGAAAAAAAAAGAAAAAAAAAAGAGAAAAAAAAAGAGAAGAGAAAAAAGAGAAGAGAAAAAAGAAGAGAAAAAAGAGAAGAAAAAGAGAAGAGAAAAAAAGAAGAGAAAAAAAAAAAAAGAAAAAAGAAAGAGAAAAAAAAGAAGAAAAAAAAAAGAAAAGAGAAAAAGAGAAGAAGAAAAAAAAGAGAAAAAAAAAAAGAAAAAGAGAAAAGAAAAAAAAAGAAAAAAAGAGAAGAGAAAAAGAAAAAAAAAAGAAAAGAGAAAAGAAAAAAAAAAGAAGAAAAAAAGAGAAAAAAGAGAAGAGAAAAAAGAAAAAAAAAGAAAAGAAAGAGAAAAAAGAGAAAAAGAGAAAAAGAAAAGAGAAAAAAAGAGAAGAGAAAAAGAGAAGAAAAAAAAAAGAAAAGAAAAGAGAAAAGAAAAGAAAAAAAAAGAGAAGAGAAAAAGAAAGAGAAAAAATGAAAAGAAAAAAAAAGAAAAAGAAAAAAGAAAAAAAAAAAGAAAAATGAAAAGAAAAAATGAAAAGAAAAAATGAAAAGAAAAAAAAAAAGAAAAAATGAAAAGAAAAAAATGAAAATGAAAAAGAAAAAATGAAAAATGAAAAGAAAAATGAAAATGAAAAAAAAAAAATGAAAATGAAAAGAAAAAGAAAAAATGAAAAATGAAAAGAAAAAATGAAAAATGAAAAGAAAAAATGAAAAATGAAAAGAAAAAATGAAAAATGAAAAGAAAAAATGAAAAATGAAAAGAAAAAATGATTAAAAAATGTTTAAAAAATGTGGCTGAACCTATAAAAATAAACATTTGCATTTATTTGCAGTTATTAATTTATCTGAAATCAGTATGGCATGAGGCCACAGATATGGAGGACTTAGACTTAAATTCACAAGCCAGAAAATTGGTCTAAAAATAAGCTTATTAACTATTGTATTAATGAGAGTATCACTGTTGATGACTCATCTCAAAAAAGGTACAAATAGTGTTGTTATGCTCTAGAAATTTTAAGTACTATAATTAATGCTATAATTTAATCCTAAAGAAAAAAAAAATTGTTTCATAAGAAGCTATGGGAATATTAGGTTATCTCATATGAAATATATTTTGATAAATGAAATGAGAAAGGAAAAAACAAAACAAAAAAAACTGTCTTCTGCTTTTATAAACTGTTAAAATCCTTTGACTACTTCTTCAATTAAGAGAATCTTCTGCTGCTTATAGAAAGCTCAAAATGTTTAAATAATTGATAATCTGTAGGAAGAGATATTTGAAAAATAATGTGAATGCTCCAACTAAAGTTTTGAATGGTGAACCATAAATTGTGAGAGAGAGCATTGTCATGGAGTAGAATTGAGCTCTCTCTGTTCACTAGTATCAGCTCCATTTCTTTGTTATGGGAGAGATGTTCCAAGATCTCCAGAAAGTTTCCTAGTTACCATTTTCAGATTTCATCTAACCAAAACATACAACTGAACATTTTTTTAATGACTGAATTAGGTCATGGTCTTGCCCTTGGATCATTTTCAAGGTTTTCATCTCCTAAATGAAATTTCTGAAACCACAGTTCTGTCATTAACAATACTACTACCAAATGCCAAGCTGATGTTCTATTGATCACTTGTGGCTCTGTGGCCTAAATTAGAACTTGTACAATGTGAACAGTTGATACTGTTTACATTTCTGGAAGTTGCAAACTATATTATAGAATCAAATTAGCAAAGACATTAGTAAGAAATAATTGCTAAACTAATGATTTATACCAGGTATGTTGTCAATTTTTATGAAAAGTTGGCAATCAAAAAAAAAAAATAAATAAATAAATAAAATTATACAAGACAACCTAATAATTGAAAAAAAAAAATAAAAAAATAAAATAAAATTATACAAGACAACCTAATAATTGAAAAAAAAAAATAAAAAAATAAAATAAAATTATACAAGACAACCTAATAATTGAAAAAAAAAAAAAAATAAATAAAATTATACAAGACAACCTAATAAAAAAAAAAAAAAAAAAATAAAATTATACAAGACAACCTAATAATTGAAAAAAAAAAAACAATAAAATAAAATTATACAAGACAACCTAATAATTGAAAAAAAAAAAAAATAAAATTATACAAGACAACCTAATAATTGAAAAAAAATAAAAATAAATTATACAAGACAACCTAATAATTGAAAAAAATAAAAATAAAATTATACAAGACAACCTAATAATTGAAAAAAATAAAAATAAAATTATACAAGACAACCTAATAATTGAAAAAAATAAAAATAAAATTATACAAGACAACCTAATAATTGAAAAAAAAAATAAAATAAATAAAATTATACAAGACAACCTAATAATTGAAAAAAAATAAAAATAAAAATAAAATTATACAAGACAACCTAATAATTGAAAAAAAAAAATAAAACAATAAAATAAAATTATACAAGACAACCTAATAATTGAAAAAAAAAATAAAAAAATAAAATTATACAAGACAACCTAATAATTGAAAAAAAAAAATAAAAATAAAATTATACAAGACAACCTAATAATTGAAAAAAAATAAAATTATACAAGACAACCTAATAAAAAAAAATAAAATAAAATTATACAAGACAACCTAATAATTGAAAAAAAAAAAATAAAATTATACAAGACAACTAATAATTGAAAAAATAAAATAAAATTATACAAGACAACCTAATAATTGAAAAAAAAAAATAAAATAAATAAAATTATACAAGACAACCTAATAATTGAAAAAAAAAAATAAAATTATACAAGACAACCTAATAATTGAAAAAAAAAAAATAAAAATAAAATTATACAAGACAACCTAATAATTGAAAAAAAAAAAAAAAAAAAATAAAATTATACAAGACAAGCTAGTAATTGAAAAAAAAAAAATAAATAAATAAAATTATACAAGACAACCTAATAATTGAAAAAAAAAAAAAAATAAAAAATAAAATTATACAAGACAACCTAATAATTAAAAAAAAAAAAAAAAGAAAATATTAAAAATATGCTTTGTTTAATACAAAGAACATTTTCAATATTTTTTTGCCCAAATAGGATTTAAATAAGTAAAATTAACAACCCATTAGAAAAATGTTCCTTCAGTTTTAACCACTGAAGGAACATTTTTCTCATGAAAGATTTTTTTTTTCTTAAACAAAAATGTTTTGAAACAAGTTGTATAAACAACTGGCAGAGTTTTTATTAGCATGAAAGATTATTTGTTCAAAACTAAAGAAATCAAATTCAGAAAAATGGAATAATCTACCTGGGGGTGCAGAAAAGACTTTAAAAAAATACAATAAAAGTCATTTGTTCATTTGTTTACATTTTAGGAAGTGGGTTGGGCTAAGAACTTTTCAGCACCCCCTTGTAATTGCAAAATGAAAATCTTTACAATAGAAAAAAAAAAATGTTAAAAATTAGATACAGTGGAACCTCATTTCACAAATTTAATTCATTCCTGAAGATCGTTCATAACCTGAAATGTTCGTAAACTATTTTTCCAATAGGAATCAACGTAGAGAAGAAAAGTCACAATACAATAAAATTGGGAAAAAAAAGCGCATGAATATATACAACAAGGGGTCGAATCATAAATCATTCCATTCAGGTTAACTCGGTTTGGCAATGTTGTTTGAGAACAAAAAATTTGTTTGATAACTGAGGCATTTTTGTCTCAAATTTTCTGTTCAAAAACCGATTTATTCAACATGTGAGATGTTCGAGAACTGAGGTTTCTCTGTAATCACATTTTTCTACTTAAGAAAAACACCTGCTAAATACCACCAACAATGACAGACTAGAAATATTTAAATTTCTTTTTTACAATTTTAATATCTATAAAACTTAACAATACCAGAGATAAAATGCCACAACCTGGTGTCACTTCCATGTTACCATAACAGAATCTCAGTAATTAATAAGACCAGGTGGCTAATCTATTGCTTCATATTTTGTTTTATTCTATACAAGTATTTTATTTTTAAGGATTTCTCAGTAAGCATCAATTCCAAAACAATAAGTTGTTGGATAATTTAATATGGAAAGGAGAAAATAATGGCAATCAAAATTTTGAACTTCTGCACAACCTTAAACACAAAGGTTATAATGTAAACTCACATCAATACTAGAAAGAGCAATAAAAAAAATTAGTGGATTTGAGGTTTTTTCCACCTGAAAACTGTTTTATGAAAAAGTTTTTATAATTTTCAACCAACAGCAAGGCTAACTGTTCAATCAATGAATGCCTAATGTTTCCTGTATGGAAATGGCTAATCTCACCATTACATTTAGATTGCAAAAATAGCATGCAATAATAGATTTTATGTAATAGGTCATACATGTATTCATTTGTATAATAAAAATTTAAAAAATTTTTCCTACATTAAAAATTCTCATTCTTCTGATGTAACTGCAATTTTTCAATAGTGAACAGAATGGTTAATTATTTAGTTTAATATTCAGAAAATATTAAACAAATATGCAAAAGTATTTAATACATAAATACCTACTGAAAACCTGGTATTAAATATGTTTCTTTTAAAAAAAAAAAAAAAAGGCCTTCCAATAAGAAAAAATTAAAATGTCACTATTACTATCTATATAAGATTCTAATAAAAAATATATTAAAATTGCTACACAAAAGCTTTCAGGTTTCAATACCTTAATTGTACTTCTTCAGGTACAACTTACTATTGCCTGAAGTAGTACAATCGAAATATTGAAACATGGAAGCTTTCGTGTAGTGATTAATAGGTTTTTATTATAATCTTTTATAATAAAAATAATATATTGCACTACTTTGTATTGAGCATTTTTTTAAAAAGTAAATGCTACAAAATGGAATTTTACTCCATTTATTCTTTCATTTGGATATATTTAAAATATTGGTTAATGGTTTCTATCTATAAAATAAACCATTAAACAATAATTAAAAGGAAGAAAAGAA